>VZRQ01010871.1:0-77306 GCA_013397975.1 Machaerirhynchus nigripectus
ATATATATATATATATGTATTTGGGTTGATGGACACAAATTCTTGCTTACAGAAGGTTGTCATTTCCATAAAATTCCTCCTGCAGACATCACATAGTCAAAAAATCAACCCTGGCAGGACTATAAGGGCATTTCATCATCTTATTTCTGTAACTGCTACACTCTCTGGTTTCCATGCCAGAAGGATGGGAGCTCACCCACCCTCCTGGTTGTTTTGTCTCTTCGTGTCTATTACAAAATTTGAGCAGCTGAGGGAGATGGGGGGTGCTCAGCCTGGAATAAAGGAGTCCCAGAGAGGACCTCAGTGCTCTCTACAACTCCCTGGAATGAGGTTGTAGCTGGGTGGGAGTCGGTCTCTTCTCCCAGGTAATTAGCAACAGGACAAGAGGAAATGGCCTCAAGCTAAACCACGGGAGGTTCAGGTTGGACATCAGGAAGAATTTCTCTTTGGAAATGATGGTTAAGCATTGCTGCAGAATGCCCAGGGAGTTGGTTGAGTCATCACCCCTGGAACAGTTGAAAAAATTACTGGATGTGGCACTCAGTGCTCTGGTCTGGGTGACAAGGTGGGCATTGGTCACAGGCTGGACTCAGTGACTTGAAGGTCTTTTCCAACCTAAATCATTTTATGATTCTATGATTACAAGAGGGCCATCTCTTTGCTAAGAACTGACTTTCATCTCGTGGAGGCCACTGAGCAGCCCACATCTGGTCAACTGGCCTTCTGAAACAACTGATACGGGTGAGTTTTATCTGGCTGGAAGAAAAGACTCATCCCTGTACAATCAGTCCTCTGTAAAGAATTAAGTCCATTTTTCAAGACTTTCACCTAGGATTCTCCTTTATCCCCAAGCAATAGGGCTGCAGAAAATATCTGTGTTTATTTATTTTCTGTATTTTAATATTAGAAACAAACATTCTTAAGAGAGTTTTTCCTCCTATACAAAACAATTACAGAAACCCACAGAGCCTAATGGAAGTGAAATCATTCTTTAGGAATCTAGAAAAGACAATAAGTATAATCAAATTATTTTTTTAAGAACTATGGAAATTGTAAACCTGCTTCTGACACAGCAGTAATGTGAGGTTGAGCCTCAGGCCCTCTTAACAACTCACACATGAGTAGCCTGAGCAGAGTCAGCAGGATGACCCATCTCCATAAAAGTTGTGTCTACTGAAAAATGTATTTGGTGTAAATAAAAAGTTTGTTATCCTTTCAGTGATGTTTTCAATAATGTTTCTGTCCAGCACTTAAATTTTAGTGAAAAAAGAAAAAAAAAAAGCCAAGAGAAATCTGGAGGTGAAGGAAGCCAACACTTTGTTTCATTCCAAAAGAAAATGGTTTAAAGATTTCAAAAGTGAACAAAAAGGAAACAACATCTCTCTGGTTTTTAGCCAGTTCCAGTATTGCCCAGAGACCTTAACCAAGGAGCAGTACCACGCTGTGGTACCATATGCTGAAATTTGTAACAGACTTAAAAAGCTCATAATGTTATTATTGCAATTTACAAAGGATATTTCTCCTAAAAATATCCCAGATGTCCCAGTGGGATGTTTCTTTCCACCACCCTTGTTACAGTAAGTGGGGTTTTTTTGATTCAGCATGGTCATAGCATGTTTCACCCTCCTGAAATGTTGAGCCACAGCCCATGAGTGTTTCAGAGCCACACCACAATTGCAGGCCCACAGTGACCTTTGAGGATCACTTCTCTCAAGACATAGGGTGCCCTAGAGAAAATCAGAGTGATACTATGAAACATGTCAAAGCAAAGCTGGTGATGTAGAAATGACTGGCACAGGATGCTTCAAGCTCCCTGTCTCCCCTTCACCCTGCAGGGACATGGAGTTATCTGTCCTTTGATGCAGATTCCTTTAAAATGGTCTGAAAAGGTGATTTTCAAAGCTGCTTAGAGGCTGGTTAACAGAGTTTCACGTACGTAGGTAGCAGTGACTATCTTTGTTAATAGGATCAGTGCCCACATAACAGGAACGTTCTCCATTACAGTTATTTCTCCCCATTCTCGTGCTCCCAAGCCTAATTCACAGAACTCCAACCATCAGTGCAATTTAACTCCTTTAATCCCCTCCATACGGTCTATTTTCTTGCCTTTTGTGTTAGACAGACCTTTTTTCTCCCCCAAAGATAAACAAACACTTGCATGACGCCAGGCAATTTCGGATGGAAGAGGGCAAGGAGAAAGCCTGAGCCCGATGCAAACTTCTGGCCAAGGTGGCTTCATTCAGCTGCCTGCTTCGTTTGAATAACAATATCTTCTCAGTCACGGGGTTTTCCCTCCCCCTCTCCCCCTTTTCTCCCCCATGCAGGCCTGAGTAAAAGGCTATGTGAATTCAGGAGCCTGCTCGTGAGTGAGCTGGCATCTGATCCGTATTTACCGACGTCAATTTTGGATGTAATGCACCCCTGCCACTTCCCCACAGTTTGCCCTAAAAGGCTTTCTGAGGGGCACAAAAGCAGAGGGTCAAAAGTGAGTTGACCCCTGCCAGAATGTACAATTATTGCAAAGAGGTGGTACACCAGCAGCTGTCGAAACCCCACCGAAGTGCTTCCAAAAGTTGGAGGATGACTAATACGCTCGGAGCTCTCCCCTCCGCCCCGCGAGAGCCGGCGACTTTGGGCAGGAAGAATTATGGCCCTCCCGAGCAGCTGCAATAATTGTCTTGCCATTGTCCCCCAGCCCTCCCTCCGCCACCCCCTACAAGTGGCCATTGTGGCCGCCGAGTCAAGTGATTATATGCTTGGGCTGATGCTGTTTGCGCCCAGCTGCCCGAGCGCTGACACACGAGCCTGGAGAGGGGGCACCCGCGTCTGCTAGACGGGGCTGCGACATACCAGACCTTTTACATAAGTCAAACAGGAACAAATGACTCTTTATCAGCCCCTTCTCCCTTTGAAGTGGCGGCTGCTTATAGGCCCTTACAGCTTTTCCTCCTTAGCCCGAGCAAACATCCTCCTTTTGATATGCTACATGCTCATTATCTCTGCCCCATTTAATGATTTTTGATTGAAGGGTGGCAGCGCAGTTGCCAAGAGGGTAGTTAAAGAGGCTCCACGCAGTCAGGACAACAAGAAAGGCTTTCCTTGTGCAGCAGCCTAAATTTGGAGTTTCTTAACAGTGTGTTCTTGTTCTTAGCAGCAGATAAGGGCTGAGCGTGAAGTTCTTAATTAAGCAGTAAATAGAGAGTGGGGTGTCAGCAGATGCAGCCTGTAGCCATGGAGACCAAGTCTGATGAAGGAGGGAGCTAAGACTCAACGCCGGCCCCGGGCTCGGGCATGACTGACAGCTGAAGAATCCGACAAAGCTTGTAAACGGGATTAATTAATTGGCTAATTATTTCATATAGTTAAATGTAAATAAAATATTAAAAAAAAATTCTTTAAAAGCCAACTTGCGGAGTTAGGCAGGAAGATGTTCTGAAGGCCAGACCTTCAAGCCTTGTTCTCTCCGGGTCGGTGGGTGGACTGGTGGGGTTTTAAGGCCAGAAGGGACTATTGTGGCAGCTTTCTCTGACCTCCTACGGAGCATGAATCTCGCCTCATGAGGTTTCTAATAGCTTCTCGCAGAGCCGGAGCATATTTCCCCGAAAAGACGGCCAAGAATCATCTAAGCACCCTGAGTGATGGAAAGTCCACCACATGCTATGAGTCTGCTCTGCTGGCTAATTAACCTCACCCTCTCAGCCTGCACAGCGGAGAGAAGGAGAGAAATTAAATCTCATACCAGCGCCAGGAATCTGCTTGCTTTGTTTCAAACTTTTTTTACCTACACTGACAGTGTAGATATTAGGTACCCAACACTGAATTATTGATCTCACTCCTATAGAAGACCTCGCAGAAAATGTTCACAGCATGAATTATACATGTTAGGTGTTTTCATAAATTTCCCCTCATGCTTTGGATGATCGTTTCTCTCTCTATTAAATGAGGAACCACAACAAGCTCTTCATGTAATAAAAATTAAGATGAAAGTAAGGCAAGAGAAGGACAAGAAATTATCTGTGATGCAAGAGTGACATATGCCGGCCAGACCACTTTTGTCCCAGTCTTCCCAAGACTTTCATCTCCTCTGTTTTCAGCAGCAGAGGACAACATACAGATGTCATCCTCTGTGCTTGCCCATGCTGCTCTGACAGGGCAATTCAGGATAAGCAAACTGAAAATAAGTCAACTTGAAAGAACAAATTTACTCTGTGAATAAACTGAAATAATAAAACATTTTTCTTCTTTCAGTAAATACTTGACCTGATCTCTGGCAAGGCTTAGGCACAACGGTTAAATTTATACTAGCCAATCTATACCTGAACTGTATCTACACAGGGCCAGGACACAGAATTAAGACCAGAACCCCAATAATCTACATGGTTATAAAGCTGCCCAAATTCCTGGCACAGGTTTGGCCCAGACCAGGCAGACTCCCCAGTGGTGACCAGTAGAGTTTGGGATTTAGCATTGGACAGAGATCTTTTCTAGTTTGAAGCCTGGGTTCATCCAGCCGGTTTTGAGAGCTAAAATGTTAAACACAAGCTGTGCTGTGGCAGCTGCTGCAGGACCAGAGGTGGATGCAGCCAGTGTGATCCTCAGACTGAGGTTAAGGTGTGGGCTTTCCCATTTCTCCACAAATGTACGCTGGTTGATTTTCACTGTTGCCAGATGAAGCTCAGTGGATTGCCTGCCCTCATTCCAGGTGTGTTTTCCTCTCCACTGTCCCAATGATTGTTCTAAAGACTTCCTACATGAGAAAGCCATTTGCATGCTATCTCAATAGTGCAAATCAAGGAAAATTCATTAAATGGAGTAGAGCAGTGAAACAAAATTCTGTTATAATGAAATTTCATCTTTATTTTCCCTGTATGAGTCATGAAGGACAAGCTAATCTTCTCAAAGACACCAAAAAATATTTGTGATTCCTAGCTCTGCTGTTATTAATAAAGGCAACAATCATTACCTTGCCTTTGACATACAGAGCTTAGACATTAATAAAATTTATGGCTTGAGAATTGGAATTGTGGAAAATGCCCATTTCTTTAAAAAAGTGACCAACACACTCCATGATCTCATGTACAAAGTCACATACTCAAATGCAAAGGCTATGATGCCTTTGGAAGTTTCCAGCCCTGGAAAAAGTTCTCTCCCACTAATCTTCTTGCCTTCAGAGGGCTCAGCCTAGCAGGATGACCATGATTTGTTAATGATTCCTGTGATACAGGACCAGATGACAACAGAGGTCATTAGTGGAAGTGAATGCCTTTACCACTCCAAAAAACCCAATTCAAATACAACTGACATCACATCACCCACTATTTATGGCACATTCCTTTTGTTAATAGGCCAGGCATCAGATAGATCAGTTAGGAATGGACCTGGTGTGCACTTGTCTATTTGATAAACCTTTTGAAGAACCTCTCACTTATTGAAAGGCCAGTGAAAGCTGGCCTGGAGTAGATCTGGGGTTTAAATTAAAAAGACATCAACTCTGTCACCAGATCAAAATTTTTTCTTGATCAAAAATGTGCATTGCAACCCTGGTACCGCTCTTACCCAAATAGGTGAACTTCCCCAGTTTGCTGTCAAGATGCCAATCACAGCCCCTGTGGTGTCTGTACGAAGGTAGCACTTGGAGTGGCTGTCCCCTCCTTGTCCCACAGGACACCGCGGCCTCAAGATGGGCAGGAAGATCCTTGTGTTCCAGCAGCAGGTAATTCCCAGCCTTGAAGCTGCTAAATGCCACTGAATACTAGAGAAGAGGGAACCAAAAGAAACATGCCTGAGTCTGTGATTGGAGCTTCATGGAGTGCAGCATAAAGGGTAAAGAGGATATTGCTCCTCACAGGCAACGTGTGTTGAAAACATGAAAATAGATGTAAAACCAAGCAGAAGGTGATGGTAAATGCAGAGAAAATCAACTCCCCTCATCACCTTCAAAAGGTGCAAAGGAACAATGTCTTCTGAAAGCTGTGTTTCAACTTGTCTTAAGGCAGTAAAAATCCTGTTGGTTCCTAAGCACCACACTGAACTTTCACCTAAGATATCCAAAATCATCAAGTGTCCAAGGCCAGGTGGGATGGTGCTTGGAGCAACCTGGTCTAGTGGAAGATGTCCCTGCCCATGGCAGGGAGTGGAACTGGATGAGCTACCTTTTCCAACCCAAACCATTCCACGATTCCATGACCTTCCTGCTCCAGGTTACTACTGAGAGCTTCAGGGACTAGGTTATCTTATCTAAGCCTATAAATACAGAGAGACTTTCTCAGTGCACTTAACTCTTTTTTAATTTTTTTCTCTCTGCTCACCCAAAGAGATGAAAGCGTGATTATCTTTTCCAAATATAATTTTGAAATTATAAAACCTTCCTGTGTTACCTGGAGCTGTTTGCTGACCAAAGGGTTGTCAAATGTCAATGTGTAAGTCTCTTTATCCAAGAGAAGAACCGTCCAGCCATACAGGTTTGATAAAGTATCAGGAACATAATTGACTGTGTTTGTCTTATTCCTACTGTCAGTCACAGTTAAATTATAGGGAATGTCTGGAGCTTCTTTTCTGCAGGAAAAAAAAAGTAATTACATTTTTACACTGAACTCTGTCATTTTGCAACCTATAGAGTTCCACTTTTATTTGAATTACAGTAGCTGTGCTGCATCTCCCTCAGAATGTGTCTACATTTTTGTAATTCTTTACAAATGTCATAGGAAACAATATTTTGCCCCAAGTGCTGTAAAAAGGGAAAGAAAAAAAGAGAGACACAGCATGTAGGAATAAAGGAAGAGGAAGAGGAAGAAAGCCAAGAACTGGTAACAGCCGAGATACCAACTTCTCCATTGCCAGAGTGTTTTCCCTCCACCAGACTCACGGGCCTCAGGTTGAACTTTTAGGATCTTCATGAAATTTGGTGAAGTCTTCCTATTAGCCTCATCCCAGGCTGGATGGGGTTTGGAGTGACCTGGGCTAGTGGAAGGTGTCCCTGCCCACGGCAGGGCGCTGTAATGAGGTGGTATTTAGGGTCCCTTCCAACCCAGACCATTCTGTGGTTCTGTGATTACTCTCATCTGAGTGGTCAAAAGTTTCAAAAAAAATCCTATGTAACTTGAAGAGCTGATCTTTGCCTGCAGTCAAAGCTGGGGCTGCTGCAGGCTGATTAAATCCTTCACAAAATGGGTGAACTTTTAGTACAGCAATTCCTCTGAGCATCCAAATGAGAACTCAACCCCTCTTTTTCACTAGAACTTTGCACTCCTAATTTCTGACCGGTCCAGTCAAGAGAAAAAGCCCTTACTGAACAGATCAACATTAGCTCTGACATCATGAGTTGTCATTAACCCTTTAGATTTAAGGTCTCTGTAGACTCCTCTCAGTTTTGGCATTTGACCTGACACTAAGCTTATAAAATCCTCTCTTTTAAGCATCCCTTGAATAGTTTTTCTCAATATTTGAAGCATTACCGTACAACTACACATCTCAGCACTGGATATGGCTTATTAACCCAAGGCAGACAATGCCAAAAATCATGTCATCCTACGATTCGCCTGTATTTGCAATTTTTGGTTGGTTTGTTGCCTTTTTTTCCCCGTAGTGATTTGGAGATGATGCAAATTCACCAAAGCAGTCATCCTAGATATATTTTTCTTTTCTCTTTTAAAATCAGTTCAGAGATTTTTAATTTTTTTTTTATGTTATTCTGGTGTCTGTCTCTTCAGCAAAGCACTTTCTGGTTACCCAGAAACATTCAGCTGAGAAACAGCAATGGCAAAGCTAAGTGTGAATCAACAAAGAATCACTCAACCAGAAGATATTGGCAGACCAATGAAACTGGAAGGAGTTTATAAGGCTTAAACAGCTTTCCTACCACTAATAAACCTCCTCTTATGGGCATTAACTGGACCAGGATATTAGGCTGCTAATTAAGCAAGTAAATGACAACAAGACAATTATTGTCACAGTTATCAGCACCTGCACCAGGTATTCAGGAGAACATTTCTAGCAGCAGCAGAACATCACACATACTGCAGAGAAACATTAAACTCTCTTGCACATTAGAAGGTGCCTTATTGAATTGCAGAGATGCCCAATGTCACAGCAAGTGACAGAGACTCCGAGCCATCCTCTCTGCAGCATAAATTCACATGGTTTTACTCTTTATTCATTTTAATTTTCTTCACTGGAGGATACAGATGAGAACAGCTTGAATCACTTTTATTGGGGGACTCTCCCCAGTACTTCCAGGAGAAGTAAAGACAGAGAAGAAAGCCTGGAAGTGACAATCCTGTTGGGATACAAGTCTGACCTGTCAGAAAGTTAAGTGGCAATTCCACACCAGCCATGTAGATCCAATAGCTAGTGAATGAGAATGTGAATTCACTAGCTGGTGAATTAACTGTGAATCCATTTATGCTGGAAACCAATACTGAGAAGACAAATAAATATCTTAAACTATACAGCGAAGTTCCAGATGGGTACAGTTAAGTGAAATATATCTTTTCCCGTGTGTCTACTTTATAACAGATAACGAATAGAATCATGGAATTGTTCAGGTTGGAAAAGACCTCTGAGATCATCAAGTCCAACCATCCCCCAGCACTGCCAAGGCCACCACTAACCCATGTCCCCAAGTGCCACATTTACAAGTGGTTTAAATCTCTCCAGGCATGGTGACTCCACCACTGCCCTATGCAGCCCATTCCAATGTCTGACCTCCTTTTCCCTGAGGAAATTCTTCCTAATATTCAACCTAAACCTCTCCTGGTGCACCTTGAGGCCATTTACTGTTGCCCTGTCCCTTGTTCCCTGGGAGCAGAGCCCGACCAGCCCCTGGCTGCCCCCTCCTGTCAGGGAGTTGTGCAGAGCCAGAAGGTCCCGCCTGAGCCTCCTTTTCTCCAGGCTGAGCCCCTTTCCCAGCTACCTCAGCCTCTCCTGGTGTTCCAGCCCCTTCCCCAGCTCCGTTCCCTTCCCTGGACACGCTCCAGCCCCTCCAGGTCTCTCTTGTCCGGAGGGTCCCAGAGCTGCCCCCAGCACTGGAGGTGCCCCAGCAGAGCCAGCCCAGGGGATGGGCACTGCCCTGGCCCTGCTGCCACCCCAGAGCTGGGACAGCCTGGGTGCCATTGGCCCCTTGCCCACCTGGGCACTCCCGGCTCATGTCCAGCTGGAAGCTTTTTCATGACCCAGGAAGGAAAAGGAGTAGGAGATACCTTATGGTCTGGAATCTCTAGGGTTTTCTTGACCTGGAATGCTGTGTCCTTGTCTTTTACATCTGTTACTTGAGGTGTTGCCACCCATAAATTAATGCCCTACTCCTGACAGGCAGCACATCAAACCAAATTCTTGGGGAACCTGGAAAACTCCTCAGCTCAGTGTACAAGTTAACTTGTGCAAGGCAACGATAAGCCTGAGATACACTCCCCTGGAAAGGATGTCAGTGGGCTTGTTTTTTCACCTCCGTGCCAAAAAGGCACCAAAATGGAAGTACCCTACTAATGGAATTACCAGCCACAATTAGCACCATTTCCATTTGCCCTAAATAGCCAGTGATTTCACTGTGCCCTAAATAGCCACCAATCTACCTCTCTTTAATGTTAATGAAGTAGAAGAGCACTGGCACACACGAGTCTTTCTAATTCAGAGGATCCGAGGGAGCCTGCATGCATCATTAACGGGGAGAGCTTCATTATCAGAGGAAAGAGCCTTCCCCTGAACTTCTCCTGGCTTTATTTGAAAGAAACTAGGAGGCAATGGTCTTAATGCAAAATTAACCCTCCCTTTAAACTGCTGGAAGCCTTTACAAACTGTAAGGGGAAAAAAAGGATGACTCATTGAAAAGGCTGTATTTTTATATCGAAGCAGGTTTCAATTAAGGAGCAATTTGCTTTAGAAATATGGCAGGATTACAAGATAGGGCTTTACAGTCTGAGCCACAATTCACCAATTGTGACTGCATAAACTGTTATGTAATTTAGCTCAAATGCGTTGTGCAGAACTGCTCAACAGATATGGGCCACAAAGGATTTGTTAAGCCAATCAACAACATGGAGTAGAACAAATATTAACTCTCCTGTTTATGTTTACCATTAACTTATTTGTCCTAAGGGTCCATATCTGTGTGTATGAAGGCGGGTGCTGTGTTTAGCTCTAAATGCTCTCTGTTTGTGTAATAATCCATTATGATTATCCCTCTTCAAAAACAGGAAACAATTTAGCATCGAACTTCAAATGGGACACCAAATGTTTATATCAATAGTCCAGATTTATTGTTGGCCAAAGGGAGGCTAATTCCAAATTATGACCATATCAAACACTTTACAGGTTTAATGTTGGGCCCCAGACCAGTTCACTTTATTTTAATTGCCAAGAACTAAGAATTTTCAGCTGTTTTCAGTAAATGTGTGTATCTTTGTTGAGATACCAAGCTCATTATTCAAATCTGTCTTTTATTATGAACCTTTACTAGCAGTGATTTTTCTTCATGCATGGGTTTTTTAGGAAATAACCAGATCTTTGACCCTGATCCTGAGTGGCCACCATGGTCTGAATTTGAAGTAAAAGAAGAAGAATTGAGATGGTTTCCCAGGAATAGAAAGCATAACTGACAAGCCAAGATGGTTTCATTCAGAGTAGCATTTGAGTTTGCTACCCTGACTTCCAAAATCCCATGTGTTCTTAAAACATTTCCCCAGATCCTGTAGTTTACAAGCTGATATTTTCAGGAAAATTAAAATCAGATAGAAATCCTGAGCTGGAAAGTGGTTGGTAAGAAAACAGTTCAAATGTCTGCAGTGCAAGCATAGCAAAGACCAAAGGAGGACCACCTGGTCACTCTGCTTCTCCCACATCAGGCAGAGCTCTGAAGAGTTCCTGGAAGTGTCCAAGACCAGGTTGGATGGGGCTTGGAGCAACCTGGGATAGGGGAAGGTGTCCCTGCCCGTGGTAGGGGGTGGAACAAGAGGATCTTTAAAGTCCCTTCCAACTCAAACCATTCTATGATTTTAGGATTAACAAGATGTTGGTCATGACAGGGAGTCCAAGCTGATGCACCTGGCTCCAATCTATCCAGGCCATAAGAAGCATCCGAAAGACTTGCCAGATTTCTCCTTGCAAGGAAAGAAATATTAGGACCAGCAAATATTGCCTCAATGGTAAATTTATCTGCCTGCACTCAGAAATACCTCAGATGATGCTCAAGCTGAGGGAGAAGGCTTGAGGAAACGTCTTGTATACTCATAACCCCGTGCAGCATCTGGCTTTGCTGCCCATAGCCCTGACCGCAGGGTGAATGGAAAGGTGTTCTCCATCGGGATACAAATTCCTCTTGGTGGGATGTCTGAGATGCCAGACACACAGCAGAGTAAAAGCTGAATCTCTGAAGCTGAGCTGATGAGTTGGTAACGGAACGGTCAATAGTTAAAAATTTAATATTTGCCTTCCATGTTACGTCACAGGAGCCCTCAGAGGATGGGTTATGGGCACAAGTGACTGTGCAAGCTGCCCCCTGCGTGGGTACAGTCATGTGCATGGGGAGGACCCATGGCCAGAGAGCAACTGAGCACACTGAGGGAAGAATCGTGGTTGTCAGGGTGTTTCAAAGCAGGGGGATGGATGTTCAGCTGAAGGCACCACAGAAAGTAAATACCAAAGGAGAAGAAAAACTAGAGGAACCATCTGAACTCACTTCAAGACTCAAAGCCATGAAGGTAGGAGAACACTATTCCTTTCATAACAACCCATCAGCAGTGGATGGGTTTGCAGACGCAAACAGGAGAGGATGCTGGACCAGATTTAAGAATTAAACCAATAAACAAGAAAATTAATCTTTTGCTCAGTAGCAGACTAGAGAAGGCGGAGACAATAAAAGGCTTGAACTACAAGACTGGTGCTGAGCAAGTCTAAGGCTTCCCCAGTGAGAAAAGAAAAGCAAATGAGAGGGACCAAAAGGGAAACTCCCTTTTGGCAGGTGCAGCCACCGAGTGTTTGGAGTCCCCTTCGCCGCAAGGTTCTGCCAGGCTGCAGATTATTCTAATGCTCTCCTCTTGTAAAAATTATGCATAATGTGAAGAAACTTTGAAAGTCACTTAATCATGTTATGACAATTTTTAAATGAAAATTTGTTTTAATATTAATAGAGATTCATAGTTTCATGATAATATGGGTAGCAGTGGCATTTGGAGCAGCCGTTTCTAGCCTGCAGCCATGCTGTGCTGTGCCATAGCATAAGCTGTGCTTCAGACTACTCAATAACTTTCTCACATATAAATTTATAAAGACTTTTATAAGCTCCAATTACATTTTTAAAAGACATAAAACCCCTCTTTAAAGTGTGCTTACGTGACACATTAGTTTAACTTTCAACTGGACTTTGTGAAGAAGGGTTTTGTTACAGCAGTGCAAGCTTGGAAATGGATCCCCATTTCCCTGGAAGTTGTTGAGTGAAGCAGTTCAGGACAGAGAGTCACAGCATGTCCAAGATAGTAGTTTTCTTTTCCAGGAAAGAGCTTTTATAGTTTTTCTCTAACAAAACACTTTTTTCCCCCAAACACATAGTTTATTTTGGGGAAAAGTGTCACTAAAACACATGAATTCTTGTAAATTAAGCAGCACAAAGATAAAGAGTCAATTTCCCACATTGTATCATAAATAATTAAAATTATTCCAGAAATGCTTTTAGCTTGCACCAACCAGCCCCTATCCATGACAGCTTCCAGGAAGGGGATCTTTCCTAAAAACTGGTGCTGATGCAACATCCCTGATGTTTTGGAGACTGAGATGGTTAAAAATATGGCCATGCCCAACCGTTGCCTGTTGCCCTTAGGGTCAGGGAATGATCCTGAGGTTGCTGAGATAGAGGTTGCCATACTAGGACCCCCCTCTCAAAATCCATTACTAGCCTCAGCCTTCAAGATTTTTGGAGCTAGAATCCCATCCCTGAAATTCAGGATAAGCAAAAAAACCTACCATCTTCAAGCTGCTCATGCTTTTTATTGAGGAGCACAGAAAATGCAAGTTGCAGATCTGAGAGATCACATAGTCCATGGCTTGGTAGAGCACAACAGAAAGATCTTTTCCAGAGAGATTTTTTTCTTGTCAGGAACAGTAAAAAAAAAAAAAGGTAAAAAAACCAAGAGTACTTTTGCCTTTTTACTGAGATGAGATGGATCCAAGAGACTGCACTGTTAGGAATTTTTTTCCTGTCACCCACCTATCTCTGTTCTCTTTACTCAACCTCTGCCAATTGCTCCTAGCCATGTTTTGCTGTATTAATCCTAAACTATTCTCTTTTTATTGCAAACACTCTCCAAATACATCTGGATAAAATTCACCCATTCTCCTTCTCCCACCCCCCCATCCTCTGGTCATGCTGTGGATATTTTATTAATTGACTTTTACTCTTCATCCCCTCCAGCTCCTTTTATTCCCCACCCTGGTCTTCTCCCAGGTTCCTTTTGGAGCTCTATCCATCTGAACAAAGCCTCCCTGACTCACCACACTTGTTTGGCTGCATCTGACAGTCTTTCAGCTTAACTTGGCAGTGATTTGGCTGCTGGGAGCTACTCAGGAGAGAGGATCTGGAAGCAGCACAGAGAGGATGCTCGTGGTCCCTGGGGTTGCTCTGCTGAGTACACAGTCCTCAGGAGGACAGGCTAACAGCTGGCTTCTGCTTCTCACACTGCCAAGGATCTTTGATGTAAATTGACTCTCAGCTCATGCAGATGAATAATAAAGAAGCTAACTAAAGAGTACTTGCTTGAAATAAAACCTTAATTGAGAAGTTATTGATGTGACTAATCATCAAATCCTGGAATGATGTAAATTGGAAGGGACCTTAAATCTCATTTAGTTCCAACCCCCTGCCATGGGCAGGGACACCTTCCACTAGACCAGGTAACTCCAATCCCTGTCCAACCTGGTCTTGAACACTTCCAGGCAAACTCTCACGCAATTTACTGGGAAGACAAAATTTAGGTCCAGTTAAGTCTTCCAGAGTTAACAGCAATGGTGCAGATGAACTCCTACCTGTACTCGCTCCTTACCCACCTTTTGATGCCAGGAGAAACAAGGTCTTTTAAATATATTAACTGTAATGAATTATTAACAATTACATTGTGGCAGCACCCAAAAGGACCCAAATCACTCTACAGACAGAATTTAGAAAGGCTCCATCCACCCACACAGCAGCAGCCCAAAGATCTTGCTGTCCATTTCATCAAGGAAAACACACACTAGAAAGGGAATTAATTTCCCCAACACCTCATGGTTACCTGCTTAGGAGGGACACCAAGCAGTCTTATTTTGCATTCTACCCAGTATTCTTTGAGTTAAATCAGAATGACTCCAAGCTCTTAAAGTTTTGCAGACTTTAGTTTTCATTAGGAGACACAGTAATCACATGCAAAGCCTGCAGGTAGCTCAAAGTCTCACACTTTTCTCCTTCAACGGAACAAGTGATTAGTTTTTTTCTTATTTGGGAAGGGGTTGGGTTTTTTCCCCTCCTTCTTCTAAAACATGAATTATGAGGTAGACATGAATAATTAACAGCCCTCTGACAGAGCACTTGAGGATTTCTGCCTGTGCACTACTAACCTGAGACAGCAAAAAATGGATAATTGTTCAGATTTGTACTTCAAAAGGAAAGTGAAATGCTGAGCAGGAGACTGGGAAGGGAAGATGAGCACGGGAAGCAAAGCAGGAGCAGTATTTAAATCACTAAAAGTTTTTTTCACTCCTTTTCTTATGTTAGAAATTTGCAAATGTCCTCCCTGGGTAAGAGAAGTGGTGGCAGTTCTTGGCTGAACAGCATTTCTCCACTGGATCCCCTTGACTACCAGCTGCTCAAAGGTAGGGAAAATTCCAGCTTGGGGAGACAAGTGAACTGGGACAGAACTGGAAGCTGTACAGCCACCAAAGCTGATGGGAACGACCTGGCTGTACCCCAGGACTGGATTATTATTAGAGCTGTTTCTAATTTCCCAAGAAATCAAAAACTTGAGTGTGAGATGCCAGATGTGACACAGCACCTCCAGGAGATCTGTGTCCTTCTCCCATGGAGTGACAGGCCATGGGAGACAGCACAGTGGATTAAGAGATGCCACTGCTCAGGCTTTAGATCTAGTTTAGGACCCAGCAGAGACGCAGCAGTCCTGAGACTGAGCTCAGACCCAGCAGCAATCTCAGAATAACACACAGAAGCAAAGTCCATGATGAATTTTGGGAGGTGGGACGATCACTTACAAATGAAGAGCCATACGGTGGAAAACAAGGTCACTGTCACAAACACTGCCACCAGAAGCTTGGCTGAAGTTGGCACTGGCTGTGCAGGATGCTGCCAGGATATCTGTGGAAGCCAGGATGTGACTTCCCTTCTGTCCTGTGGTGGAGCCATCGAGATCCTCAAGGATGGCAGAGTGGGGAAAGGGGAAGGACACTTGGAAAGGGGAGTTGGTGAAGGTCAGATGTTCAGCTGTCACCGTAAATCCACCTGTGGGTGACAAGAAGCATTTCAGAAAAACAGAATTTTCACCTCACGTAATGGGCCTGAAGACAATTTTTTGGAGGAAAAGAGACCAACTTCATTCCACTTTGGAATGTCTGAGTCCACCTTTGGAAAAATGTCTGATGGGTCAACAAAATGGGGAGAGCTGGGAAAATAAATAGAGGTTGGTTTAGGAATAGTTATTGCTGTTCTGTGGCCAGGCCAATCTTATCCAGTGCTCTGCTGTGACAGGATCTGTGGTTCAGACTTGCCTGATCCAGGTGCTGCTCCTGGTCCTACCAGCATCTCCTCAGTGACCCCAAACACTTCTTCACAGGCCCCATAGCCAAAATTACAGACCCCATGACAGTGATTCTTATACATCCTTTCTGACTTTTTTTGAAGGTAAATTTTTTAGAGGTGAGGACTGTTTATGTTGTGTAGATAATACTTGACTCTTCTGTGAATGTGCAGCACCTGGCAGAATAAAGCCTTGTCTGAAAAGTGAGTCTAGAGGATTTTTTCACTGAAATACAGATAGCTACAAAAAAAGATGAATATCCATGCAGGCTAAAGTTTTTGAGGACAATAATATTTATAGAAATGTCAGAAAATCGTTGCCCCGTGGACCACAACAACTCAGCTTTGGCAGGAGTGTCCATAAACACATAGGTTACCATTTGACTGTCCCATTCCCAGTTTTAGCCTGACTAAAACAGATTTTACTATTCCTCCTGTCCTTTGATCTCATCTCTCAGAGTCTTTTTCTCTGCTATGTTGTTGTAGGGCAGCCTTCATTTATATATAAATACATTTTATTACAATACAAGAGGCAATGGCAGTTGGAACATTCTTCAAAGAGCCTTTGAGTATGTCTTCAAAGCTCAGAAGGATGCTTAGTTTACACATTATCTTAGGCAAATTCATCTAAGGTTTAGGCTGGCCAGAGGTAGCAACTTGGTGAAATTCTGTGAGGTTGTGTCACAGCCTTTAAAGAAATCATCACTCTTGAAATTTTACCTCCCAAAATGAAGATGCAAAAACAAGGCAGTGTATAAAACCCATTTCCACTGAGAAAACTGTATCAATGCAAAAATCAGGCTACATTTGTCTTAAAATGGATGCAGTATGTGGCTTCAACTGTATGATGAAGCCATATCCACCAAGACTGGGGACAACCTGAAATCTCAGCCCGTGCAGAGGAGTTATCAATGGTTGTCTGTGGAAACTCTGAACTTGTAGTGGGAGGGTAAGCCAGGGACTTGGAAATTCTGAGAAATAAAGGTAAATCAGACTCACCCTGCCCTTGGTAACAGCCAGAACAAGTCCTGATTGCTGTGCAACTGTTTACATCAAAGTTCCTGAAAGCTGTATTGGAGATGAAGAGCTGGTATCTTTTGGGAGTCTTTAGTCCTGCAGACATACAAGTCCCATCCTGAAATTAAGGAATGAAGGAAACATCACCATGTGAATCATGAATCCTAGTCTGGCTTGGGTTGGAAGGGACCTTAAAAGCCACCTCATTCCAATCCCTGCCATGGGCAGGGACACCTTCCAAAAGACCAGGTTTCTCCAAGTCCTGTCTAACCCTGCCATGAACATTTCCAGAAATGGGGCATCCAGGATGCAGCAGCTGGGAATGCTGGAGTGTGATTGCCCATAGTTGTGGTGTTTAAAGGACAGATCTAAGCTACTGTTTGGCAAACTCTGAAAAATAACACCCATTTAATTCCCCAGCTGTAGCAGGTGTTAGCATCACTTTCAAGGGCAGCTTGTTGCCCTTTGCTTGAGTTGTTGCATAGTAGTTAAGATTGGACATTTGAAGGGAGAGGAAGGTGTGCATTTGCTGGGGAGAAAGAATCCACCTAAAAGCCACAGTGAGTGAATTTTTACAGCCCTGTTTTACTTAACCTTTTTTATCCAGCAATTGGGAACTTCTCCTACTCTGCAAAAGTGATTATTCTTATTTCTGTTCTGAGAAAAATCTGAGCACTGAGATTCAAGGCATTCTGTGTAATTTGGGATGGGGAAGCACTTAAACCAGGCTCTCTGAAAACCCCCAGCTGACTTCAGGGTCCATCAGAGCTACAAGAGCCAGAAAGGAAGAGCAAAAGCCACGAGTGACAAAAAACACAATGGACAAACTGGATTTTGGGGTGATTGTCGTCCATGACACAGGGGAAGCGTACAGCCCTCTGCCAAACTGTCTTGGAAACAGGCTGGAAACGAGGACGTACTCAGAGTTAATGAGCAGCCTGCAGGAGGAAGGGCTGGCAGGAGTCTGTGATTCTGTTTGAGACCAATAAATGCTTGTAGAATAACTCCCAAAAGCCAGAGTAGAGAATGAATCAAAAAATCCACCCTGTATGGAAACATCTCTGCAACTGAAAATGTAGAACAAAATGTACTTTTATAAGTAGATTATTACTTCAAAGAGAAGGTACTGCCTTCAGCCTCTGCAAGAGACACTCGTTCCACCAGCTTTTTTTATTCTGAGGCCAAAACATCAGGAGTGATGGTCCTGGTCCTCAGGCCATCCTCTTCCAAGTCACTGCTAAGCAGAAATCCCTGGTTTCTGGTAGCAAATTCAGAAATTCTCTATTGGCTTTTTGCTTACACTTCTGGTTCTTCCATCCCACCCAATTTTCTATATTTTTAAATTAATTAATTTTATTTAAACAAATAGCAAATAGAACAGTGTGAGACAATAATCCCTCCCTTGTGTGTGTCACCTGACCCAGAACTCCTGATTTTTCCAGGAAGAACTGGTTCTCCTCAAATGGCCCCACAAAGACAGTGAGTTGTTTTATGAGAGCATGGAAGAGTCTTGCTGAATGTCTAGGAAGTTAACAAAAATCTTTCATTTGGCTTTTACAGGTCCTGGGTTTACCCCTGTCCCAAATGTTTAAATGGGTCAAAGCCCCAGCTTTTCAATGCCCTGATATTTCCAGAAAACAATCTTGTTTTAAAAACACTTTTTTTTCCCAAAAAGTGGAAGGGTTGGCAGAGAGGAATATCCAAGGTTTCCCTGAAATTAATGTCATAAAGTTTTAATTGATATTAAAGAGACATCATTATTAAAGGGAGAATTACATACATTAAGATGTAAATTATGACAAGGAGGCTCTTATCATCAGATAATCAAAGATAATCACCCCCCTGAGGTACTGCAAGAAACAAGGCACAGCTGAGCGCCTCTAAATCTCTTAACAAGTGCAACATTGGAGTTCTTCCATGGATCCTGCAAAGCAAAAACAAAGACATCCACCCCTTGTCAGAGAAATTCACTGGGACATCACTGGGACACTGAAAGGTTGGACAAGTGAAGCCAGGATTTTATCTGAACCATGTACTTAGAACAGACCTGCTAAGCAGGTTTCTTTCCTTGAGCTTCTAAAGAAAACTCATTTAAAACTCTTTTTTTCTGCCAGTCAGAGAGAAAATTAATTTAATAAACAACAATAGAAAACTGAGAAGGGGAAAAAAATAGACCTCAAAATCAAGAACAAGCAGCTGTGGCCAGTTGTAACTAAAATTCCATTGTTATCCATGTTATTAATCTGTTAACAACCTGGTAGCACCCAAAGGACTTTGTCCAGCTGCCTAAAGAAATAATGGAAGAAGATCATATTTACTGCATAAATAAAATTACGTTTTGTTGGTATTTTTCATTCTCAAGTAAAAAAAGTAACACTGCATTCCAGGTGGACCAGTGATGCTGAGAGAGAGCAGATGAAACAAAAGGGTTAACAAGGATAGAAACTAAAGCTGGTGTTCCCTCTCATTATTCTCAAATCATTTAACTAAAGACACCTGTGTATGGTTAAATGGCGTTAAAAGCAAAAGCTGTATAGAAATTTGTGTTAGAAAAGCTTGATTCAAGAAAAGTTATGATTTCTCTCAAAAAGCCAGGTTTGGTAAAATTCCAAGGTTTTTCTAAGACCATGTCAACCCTGAGAAAAAATATGAGTAGGAAAAAAAATTTGCACTTTTCTTGCTAAGATCCTTCAGCTTTTGGTGTTTGTGATTTTGCTTTCACCTTTGAATGTTGTTTTAGAAACAATATGCAGGGTTGTGCCTTACAGCGGGAAATCTTTTTAATAGTTTGTAATGAAAATAGAAAAACCAGAGTCCTTGTTTCAAATTTGTTTAAAAAAAATCTTCAAAACTTCCATGCATGTTTAGGGAATGATGAAGTGTTGTTTTTGGAAAAAAAAAAAATCATGGAAATTATTTAGGTTGGAAAGACCTATAAGACCATCAGGTTCAACGATCACTGCCAACCCCAGTTCCCCAGGTGCTACATTTACATGGGTTTTAAAACCCTCTAGGGATGGAGACTCCACCACTGCTGTGCACAGCCTGTTCCAACGTTTGGAAACCCTTTCAGTGAAGAAATTTTCCCTGAAATCCAGTCTAAGCATCCCCTGGTGCAACTTGGGGCCATTCCCTCTTGTCCTGTCTCTTGTTACTTGTGAGAAGAGACCAACACCCACAGCCTATTCCATTTACTTATATTTATTCACAACTATTGTTTAAACTTACAACCTTTTTTTTTTCAAATCCAAGTTTTTCCCAAGCTACCATGAAGCAGGAACTGTTCTCCAGGTTGCTTTCTTATTTCTCCAAATTCCTACTGAAGTGTTGCTGTGCAAGTCAAGGAACATTGAAATATTTCCTCAGTTCTTACCTTGTGCCCAAGGTGTCCATTTAAAACACTGTCAGACACAGAGGTGTTTCCCAGGCTTTCCACAATGTCAATGCCAAAGTCTTTGCAAGCAGAAATCCAGAAATGCTGGAGTTCAAGGTTCCTGCTACTGAAAATCTACATAAAAGGGAAATGAAGGAATAATCATCATCATCATCATCATCATCATCATCAAGTCATAGAATGGTTTGGTTTAGAAGGAACCTTAAAGACCATCTCGTTCCAACCCCATGCCACGGACAGGGACACCTTCCACCAGCCCAGGTTGCTCCAAGCCCTATCCAACCCAGCCTTGAACCCTTCCAGGATGGGGCACCTAAAAGAAAGAAGACTGTTTCAGGAGGGAGCCCATGGAAAGAAGCAGAATAAACTTAGTTATTTGTGTATTCTAGGTCAGTCACATACAAAAAAATTACAAGGTAGGCAGAGAAAACAAGCAACAACAACAAACCTGAAAAACACCCTTTTGTTTTATTTCTTTTCATACAAATAACCTTCCAGAAAGAGAACACATCAGCCTGAAAAATCACGCTGAAAATTGGACACCTTCAGAGGAAAGTCATGGGATGGGTGAGGCTCTGAAACATTCCGTACAGGGAAACATGTACAAACTGTTCAGGTCTTCAGACAGGAATCCATAGGATCACAGGCTTCAAACTGTTAAGTATGGGGAAAAAAGTATCACATAATAAAGGGTGGTGTGGCTTTTTAAAATCAGATTAATTAATAGTGACCCATGTTAGCTGGAGAGTGAAGCTGGACAAATTCAAATAAATAAAAAGTGCAAAATTTTAACAAGAATGAAAAAAAAATCCTGTGGAAACCATCAGTTCTATAACGGTAACAGATCTTCTACCAAATGCAATCTTCATAAACATCTCTGATCCACTCAGAGGATTTTTTAGTTGGCAACAGGTTCCAGTGCAAGGTGTCCCTGTCCATGGCACGGGGGTTGGAACAAGATGGTCTTTAAGGTCCCTTCCAACCCAAGCCATTCTGTGATTCCATGATTATAGCAGCAGACAGATGGCAGACGATTGCAGAGGACACCAGCTACTGGTGGAAGGAGAAAACTGATTCCACACTGAATCAGCAAAAAAAATTCACACAAATCCGGTTTCTGGCTCTTTCAATAAAACAGGAGCCTCCAGGTGAGGGACATGGACATACAGGCACAAGAGCTTTACTGTGACTGTGGCCCATTGGCAGCCTTAAAACGAAGTCAGTGTGGAGGTGAAATACTTGGAAAGGTCCTGAGCATCACAGAAGGCCGTGGGAACAAACATACCTGTGCTCCCCCGTGGCAGTTCCAGGCTGTGAAGCTGCTGAATTGAACACGACTGTCTGGCAAATACCCTGGGTACACCAGCAACCCACACCTGTTTGGGAGAGAAAGCCATGGAGACTGCTCCTTTACAGTGCTTGTACTGGTGAGCAGATTTTCCTATTCATCATTTTGATATCAGAAATATTAAATCTGTCACAGTTTTCTGCACGAGACTTTATTTCTTATAACCAAAGTCAAAAGCTGCTGGACTATTTTAGGCATCTAACAATGACTTCAAATTTCTTTTCAAGTATTTTCAGCGTTAGCCATAGCAGGGCTAAAAAGGAGTGTGCAGTGCGACTGAGAGGTTCTCACTGCAAAACACCCTTCCATGAGGGAGTTTCAGCCAGCTTCACCTTCACATAAGCCTGACATGAATCTGGACAGATAAGGCTTTTCTTTATCTTGGATTCAGCTAACTTGGAGTACAGCCCAAATGCATGAATTCCTGAATGCAGCACTTAGTTTGACCTTCTCAGAGATTTTTAAATCCAGATTAATATCCAGATTAACTCAATATTCAGGTAACTCCATCCACTGATTTTCAGTACAATGTCATTTTTTAATACTCTTTCTGTTTTAGGGAAGTACTGGCTAATGCCCTTGTCAGTAGCTGTTCCTGGATACTACAGGAACAGTTGTTGCGTGAAATGTCACAGAACTGTGGAATCATGGAATGCATTGTGTTGGAAGGGACCTTAGACATCATCTCGTTCCACCCCCATGCCAGGCACAGGGACACCTTCCACACCGATTCTGCCCTGCTCCAGACAATTCTTCTTGCAAGAGAGGAGAACCTGAGAGGGTGCAAAACTGGGGGGTGGAAAAGCCCTGAAAAGATGGACAGAGCCTTTTCTGCCCACCACTGCAATTATGGTTGGCACGGCCATTCTGTGGAGGAAAATCTCTTCAACCAAACTCCCCCAGTACCTTGTGCAGGAGTGAGCTGTGTTCTCACTGAAGGACAGGAGGGGCACTTTGGATGGTCCCTCAGGGGAGAGATGAAAGAAATAGCCATACCCAGCACCACACACTATGTTACCCTGTAGAGAGGAATACGTGACTGTAAAAAAAATATTACCACATTTTTCTGGAAATTAAAATCAACTTAAGAAACACACAAATGAAAATCCCAGCTGAAGTCCATTCAGTTTCTGATAAACTGGCTGGTAGAGACTGGTACCTTGTTTCTGTGTCCCCAGTCTTGTCCTGTTTTCACTTTGACCTTGGGCCAGTTTTAAAAACACCTATTTTTAAGCCAGACAAGGAGGATTGGCCAAGCAATAGAGACAAACTACAGAAAAATGGTGCTGTCACAATTCTTCAAGAAGAAGTTAAGAAAAAAATGTGTGGAAAGCCTACACCTATAAACTCCTTTCTATATAAGAAAGAAATGTCAGGAAGGAAAGGTAGATCACAAACTAATCAGTTTATTGATTTCCTTCTCAATCTGGATATTTCTCTTACCTCCCAAACCAAACACGGGATAAGGAAATATTCTCATTAAAAATGAGACTCCTAAAAGTCAAGAGAAAGCAGAGAACAACATCCTCAGGATATGCCAGTGGCTGAACAATTAAACTTTATTACACCTGTGGTAAATTACATGGTTTGGATTATTTTTAACAAGGTAAGTGAATAACCAGAGGAAGATGTGCTGTAAGTTATTGTCACTTAACATCTCTTGAAGAAATTGCATTCTAAATTCTACATTTGGTTACATTCTTTGTGTTGCAAGAGGTAAAAATAAGTGGGCATAAGGGCTGACTGGCCATAAAATTAGGAGTTTGGTACTTACAGAATCGGCAGCAAGTGGGTCATATGAGTTGTATTCAGTGTGTTCTGAACTTTTCTACTCTACGAAAAAAAAACTGTTCTTGCCAGCTGAATTTGGAGAGCAGCCAAGCCTAGTTGTGTTTGGATGGTGTCCATATAGCAATGTCTTCATGTGTGCACCTGTGCATGATCCCTCTCACCTGCCTTAGGTGTGTGAAAATTTGAAGTCCAGGCCAGTAAACTTAAGCTCCCTTTCTAGGCAAAAAAAAATCAGGCATAGGAATGTGCAGAAGGCAATGCTTTTGGTCTGTCCTTAGACAAAATTAATTGCTCTCTGGAGGTATGTGGCTCTCTAAGGGGGGTCTAGGATGACCTCTCTTGCAGCTCTAAGGAGGGCTTGTTCTCTAAGACCGGGTCTGACACCACCACTCCCATTCATAGGTCACTGGACAGTGTTAAAATACTAATGACTTTTTGGTCCCTGATGGTCCAAATCAAAGCTGAGCCTGGTGACCTCGAGGTGAAACCCTCCATATACCAATTACTTTCTTCTGACCCATCCAAGTGTGCTCCCTGCAGTCCTGATCTCTGACATCTGTCAAGGAATAAAGTACTGAGACCCAAAGCTCTGCTTTCTCTATCCCCTGGTAAAACTGCTGCTTTTTCTGAAAGTGCAGCCACAGACCCTTTTTCTTTAACAAAACACTTCTGCAGTCCAGTCACATCATTTCCAGGATATTTTACTTGAGACTCCAATCGTGCGTTCTACAGATGATTCATAAGGAAAAGAAACCCTGCATATTTATTCAGCCAGCTCCTGGCTGGAGGGCAGGGGTTTTAGGCAAGCAGGGAATTTTGTGTGGAAATCAATTCTTTGTGGAAGTCAGTATATTACGAATGTCCATGCAACCAAAATTCCAGAGAGAAATTACCTCCCTGAGCATGCCAAATACCTGGAGGTATGCACTGCAAGTCAGTAAAATCAAGTGGCTGACGGTTTAAGTGTCTCTTAACCGTACAACTCTGCTGGTGTAAATATTTCATGAATTTATTTTAGAAAGCTGGGACTCAAGCTGTTGACCTTAAAGATGACATTAAAGCTGTGGACAGTGTTCACAGCACCACTCCCACAGTTTGAGAGCCGGGCAGGGTAGGCAGTACCCAGAGTGTGCCTGCTTCAGTGTGGGCCCACTTTGCAGGAAAGGGTTTGGAAAAGATCTCAGCAGGGATGAAACAGCAGGAAAACAGCCGGTGCCAAACACGTGCAGCCTCACCTCTTTGGTGCTGTGGAGAAAGGCTGGATGTGGTGACACTGGGAAACAAATGCATTTACCAACAGTGTGACAATCAGTCACTGCTCTGACACGGAGACACCGGCTGAGCTCCACCCCGTTCATTCATCTGAGCTGTTTCCCAGTCCTCAACACCAAGGCAAGAAAGGAAAGGGAGGTTCTTGATGGATTTCTTAAACCCAGGCCATATGTTGCTATGCATGAGCACTGCATGCTGGCTCCGGGCTTTCAGGGCATTGAATGTTTATGGATTGGAACAACACAAAGTCCAAAAACTCACTAGGCCCAAGAGAGTCAAGAGAAAAAGATAAAAACCTACTTTTTAAATTATTTTTCCTGCACACAAAAAGAAAACCAAGGACATAGGGCGGATGTTTCAGTGAGAAAAAAGCCAGTATCACAGAGGAGCATCTTCAGTTCCTTGACCTGATAGCATTTAAAAGGCAAGAAACCAGCCCGCTAATGAGCTTGTCTCTGACTCTAAAATGTGATAACCTGGGCTTACACACTGTGTTTAAAAAAATTACACTAACGTTGTAATAATCAGTTTGCACTCATACTGTCCAAGTATAAAATTTCATCTAACAGCCTGATTCACCAGTGCACTTAAGAGCTTAAGGTAAATGGAAACCAGTGGGAATTGGGTCTCCAAATGTCTTTGTAGGCTCAGGTTTGAGTAACTGCTCTGTCCCAATTTCCACACCGTTTAGGACACCACTGAATTTCAAGGAAATTTAAGCTCTTCAGCCACTGATGCAAATTTAGGCTCCCAAGTAAATTGAGTAGCTATGAAAATATTACTGCAGGTCTCACTGTGGAAAGGCTTAACCCATCTTGCACAGAAGATGTTACACAGTGTGGACCTAGAGCTCTCTGGCTGTCTCAGCTGCATCCTTTGCCGTAAAGATTGTAGCCAATAAGTTTAAAACCAATAATTGAATGACAGAAACCTGAAAATAAACAAAAATCCCCACAAAACCAATAAACACAAAGACTGACTAACACCTAAAATTAAATTCTAAACTGGAAAAATTTCTGTTGCGTGTCCTGGCCTGGGAACCAGGCAGGTGGAAGATGAGTCTTTCCCATTACGTTCTTCAAACCTCCCTAGTAAACTAGGATTATAAATACCTAAAAAGCTTGAGTCATTTGATCAGATAAAAGATGCTGAAACTCAGTAACATCATAATGCTGGTGCTGGACTAGCATGCCTGGAATTTAGTGATTATTACTGCACTAAGAAAAAGTCTACAGATGTTTTGCTTGGGAGAAGTGTGACTTTTTCTCTTAATATCCCCGTGCTTTGCTGTCTTCCTGAGCACTGCTCGGGCCTGTTGTACAGTAAGTGCAGTTAATACCAGTTCTAAGATGGGCAACTTCTTCGTGTTTTCCTTTTGCTGCTACAACCCCTCAAATATTCCACTCCTGAAGATGATGAGGGTTATCAGCAGCCCTTTGAGGGCCATCTTCTACCCTGCCTGGAGCAGCACATCTCTGGGGAGCAGAATGGACCCCCGGTATTGGGGTACACAGCCACAGCTGCGGCTTTGTGTCTGTAAACTCACGCAAACAGAGAGGGATCAGTAAATGTGCTGAAAACCCAGCACAGCCAGTCCCCAGGAATCCGTGGAGGTAATTGCAGCAAACCTTTTCAAAAGCTGAGCCACTGGCGAAGGAGTGAACAGCCCCAGGGTAAGTCAGTGCATGACAGTACAAAACTCTGTGTTTAGTGGAGATGAAATTCTCATGATCCTGCCTAGCTGTTGTATTTTTAAACCATATTTGATGGCCTTAACAATGATAAATATGCCCTCGAGGGAATTGCAGAAAAGTTCTCTCCTCCTTCCTCAGTGCTATTGTCTTCATAATAACACAGGAAATGTGTTGGTCTCTTTTTCACCTTCAAATTTAGGTGCAAATCTTTCCTCATGGAGCAGAAGCCCCAGGGGTGATTAGGTCTTCACAAACAGTAATTGGTTTGGTTACTGGGGGTTAACAATAGAACAGGTTAGGATCGTTTTTTAAATGAAAATATGCATTTTTTTCACTACTGAAAATATGGTAAGAAAGGTCAGTTTCAATGTAATTCCTTAAAATAGTTGGGAAGGACAAGTGGTTTGAAGTTGATAAAAATCTTTTTTTTCCCCACAAAACATATAAAAGTGGCTCTTTATTCAGAAATGCAAGACCAAAAGAGAGTATGAACTAAGAGAAAGCATCAGAGAATTAATGAATAAAAGTATTTTTACTGAGCTCAGATTTTTGATGTGAGGCTGTTAAGCTGTTAGCTCCTTAAAAACCTGATGGTTTGTTACCATTTAGAATAGAGAGGTCTCTTTTCTTTCAAAATCAATGTCATTTTCATAGGACAGGGAACATATTCTCTTTCTCGCCCTGGAATGAAAATTTTCAACTGTGTGTTCAATGCGATTTTAAATCCAGAGAGAGGTGTAATTGATGTTGCTGAATTTTAGTGGTTTTGTATTTAGTCCATTAATATTGAGGGTTTTTTAATAATGGCAGAAATTTTAGAGAAGCTGAGACTACACTTTTCCCAAGTCTTCTGAATCTGTGAGTATTATAAAATAAAACAACATTTTAAAGTACCTCAGGATGAATTATCTCACTGTAGTATTCCATTCCACTCAAACACAGGAAAACTCTCAGTAATAAATTTACCCAGGAACATAATTTATTTTGTAATCTGCACTTGTTTCAATATCCCATCACAAGCACAGTTTCTGACAGCCCAGACAAGAAACAAATACTGTGTATGTGATCTCCCAGATAAATGAAGCTCTGTGTCATTCTGATATCTTTGATTAGAAAGGAAATTTTATGTCTTATACCAGAACTTCTTACCCTGATGTGGCTGGCAGGAGCCCTGACATAGATCCCTGCTGGTGACAGTGTCTCAATGTTGGATAAACCATCAGTTCCATAAAGGCCAATCACTAGGTTGTTACTGACTCTGTTCTCTTCTTCCAGTCCCTCACCTTTAAAAGAAAAAAAAATATGAAGAAAAGGAAAAACAAAACAAAACAAAACATAAAGAGGAAGAACAAAAATAAACATAAATGTACATATAGCTGGAAACTCTCTATTACCATGGTTGTCATTTCAAGGTACACAAGTCCAGGTGTTATATTCACATATATTCCCCTGTACCAGGTGTTATATGTGACTACACCAAAAGTCATATGTTCTGCACTGCAAGTTTGGGGTGAAAATAAATAAAATGTGTGTTTTTAAGCAGATTTACAGTTGGGAAAAGAGATTCAGAGGGGTTCAGAGTGGGAAAGTAGCTCACCTATGCGCACGCAGGCATGCTCCTGGCAGTACTAGAATTCAAAGTGTTCTTTATCTCCTGCCTCCACTGACTGCCCTACTCACACGTAAGAAAACTTCTAAACAGGCTGAAAAACACCTGGTGCAACTCTCCACAAAATGGGGGGTTGCCCCCCTAAGCAGTGGAGTAGGAAAAGAGAAAGGGAAAAATCAATCAACCAATTGATCAGACAACCCAAGACTCGTGGGGTGCCCCAGATCTAGTTACAGTATGGAAGTAGGAAGAAGAAAACAAAAGAAATATCTTTTAAACTACATCATAAAGAAATCGGCTGCCCAATAGCAAGAGGTGGATGGTGCCAAACAAGGCAAGTCCAAATAAGGACACATGGACAGCATAAGGGGAAATGGCCTCAAGTTGCCCCGGGGAGGTTTAGGTTGGATATTAGGAAAGATTTCTTCACCTAAAGGGCGGTCAGGCATTGGAACAGGCTGTCCAGGGAAGTGGTGGAGTCACCATCCCTGGAAGTGTTCACGGCCATGGAGATGTGGCACTTGGGGACATGGTTTAGTGGTGGGCTTGGCAGGGCTAGTCTAATGGTTGAACTCAATGACCTTGAAGATCTCTTCAAACCTAAATGACTCTGCCAGCACTGCTACTTTTTTGGAAGCAGAATTCAAAGTGGAATCTTGTGTGGAGTGTCTGCATAGGTCATTCTCGCTGCCTTACATCAGGAGTGGATTACTTCCATTTAGTTTTTTGCACCCAACAGAAGTTTTTATCTTCAACTACACCTGGTCAAGTTCTATTCATAATACAGATACTTTCCCAAATCATTACTACCCCAAATATAAGCCATTTCACAAAAAAACTTGTGCCCTTTGGTTTTGGGGATAACAGCAAATGCTTTTAGCCTTCCTTCAGTCTTTTGAGCCTTTCTCAATTTTTGGAACAAGATCCATTTAGGAAAATATTTCGTTTCCAGGCTGTATGTGCTACAAACAATGCAACTACCAGAGCATGAACAGGATCCTAAAGAAGTCCTTTTGACAACCATACAGGTTTTTGAAGTTTTTCCTTCCAAGCTTAGACCTGGTGTGTCAGTAATTTTAAGCCCAGAGTGACTTTTTGCAGTGATCTTACAAACCCTCTGAAAATAAGGATTTTAGGTGAAATCCCTGATACAGTCCAATTCCAGAGCTGCAAAGAGCCAGCTGTAATAAATATTCCTTCACGGGCCACA
Source organism: Machaerirhynchus nigripectus (assembly GCA_013397975.1). Taxonomy (NCBI): domain Eukaryota; kingdom Metazoa; phylum Chordata; class Aves; order Passeriformes; family Dicruridae; genus Machaerirhynchus; species Machaerirhynchus nigripectus. Next base: position 29,102 of record VZRQ01010871.1, read on the forward strand.
CAGTTATATATAAATAAATCCATCAGACCCTCTGGAGCTGCTGACAGTGAAGCCATTAAAAGCATCTTGAGGATGAGGTGTATTCAGCTGAAACTTCAGCTCAGCTCAGAGTCCTTTAACTCAGACACAGATTCCAACATGAGAGAGCCAAGCAATGCCAGCAGCTTGGAGGTCCTGCTCTGCTGCCCCATGGCTGCAAGGGTTCTGTGCATCACCTTGGGCAAGCAGCTCCTTGCATCTCTCTGAGCCAGCTCTCTTCATCTGCAAGATGTGCATAACCACACTGGGTTTATAATTCTCCTGTTTAAATCATGATATATGACTCCTCATTACGTTTATATAGAGCACCCAGCACAGGGACTCTCTGTGTGAGGAACTGCAGGACCAGAAATGAAGGCTTTCTTTTTTCCCCTCTGTTTATCTCATAATTGGTCATTTTTATCCCATCTCTTATGGAAAACAAAAATTGAGCTATATCTTTAGGTATTCAGGCGACATGAGATCCCAGCAGAAGATGCTGCAAGTCAGTCTCCTGATGGTTAGTTAGGAGAAATATTTTGTTGCTTAACATTTTTGTTGCTCCAAGCTCCGATTTATTTAAGTGCTAAATCCTCTGGTTAACTTTTAACATATGCTTTCATTCCATTATCTTCGACATCAAATGACTAAAGTTAAAGGTAATATGCTCTTAAATGCTTCACTGAGCTGGCGTCTTAAATATTGCGTAATGGCACTTTTCCAAAGACAGATGAATCAATCCCCTAAAAAAAATCTACTTTTTGTGCACTGAAAAACAAGGGATCCAGATCAAGTGAAGACTAACCTGAAGAAAGAGAGCTGGTCGAATGGAAGTAGCTGCTAGGAGTTGTGTGTGGAATTGTGGGAGATTTATTCCAAATTCACTGACATCAGAAAATGCAGACGATGTGATTAAAGTTCTCCGAGTGCAGTTAAGGATCTGCCATTCTTTCCTCCAAAGGCATTTTCATGCAAATGGGAACCAGCACAAGTTGCTGTTGCATGTAGTGTAGGTGTTTGCCTGCTTCACTTACCCAGGAGAAGCCCATGTCCTGAAATGTTGTAGAAAACATTGCTGTCCACACTGAGGTTGGAGATCCCGGTCAGACGAAGGCCTTGGCCAAAGGAGTCCAAAACACAACAGCCACGGATGTAAGAGTCTGGAAAGAAATGAATGCTGAGAGCAAAAATTCCTCTGCAGATTGAGGGCAGGTATTTTATACCCCTTCTCTAGCCAGGCATGGTGACCTTCCCATCATCCAGATCCTGGCCAGTGCTGCCTTCTGCCACCAGGAAGCCCTGACCCTCACTCAGTGATGAAGACGGCGCAGGAAAAAGTTGTCCTCGTGCATGGCAGGGGTTGGAATTAGAAGATTTTTCAGGTTCCTTCCAGACCAAACCATACTATGATTCTCTGAGAAGTGCAAGTGTAGCTTAGAAGGGGGGAAAATCCATCCAGCACCTTTAAAACATTCTTTGAGCCCTCATAACTTGCTCCTACCACCACCAGTCTTCAGAGCCTTCACTGCCACCTCCACAGAGATGAGTCTGGCACTTAACAGTGACAAAGTCAAAACAACTTAATATGTTCCTTAACCTCTAGGCGATGAAATTAAATGTTGGCCCCTGCAACCAGTCAGCTCTGAGCCACTTTTGGGTTCCCTCACAGTGTGTTAGTGCATTCATTTCCAGAACTACTCCCTTCTACATCAAAAGAGCAGTGTAGCATAAAAACAAAATATTATTTTAGGAAGAAACAGAGATACAAAGGAACTGAAGCAGGTGAAACCACTCCATCACTTGGGCTTAGACTAAAGGTGAGGGTATTTTTCTCACATTTAACAAGACAATTTGTCAAATGACCCAAGAGCTGAGCACATTTTGAGGGCAATTGCCCCAGCTTTGAGCAGGAGAAGGTGGACACTTCCAGTGCAGCAAACTCACCCGCCATCCAGGTGTTGCCAGTGACAGTCAGGGCACTGCAGTGACGCCGGAACGCTTGGCCCACATGGCGGAATTGGACCCCCTCCAGCTGGAGCTGACTCGCCTCTCCCTGGAAGGCCTCCACAACCACAATGGCTCCCAGGTCCCGAGAGCCCAGCTGCCTCTCACTTCTCTTGTACAGACACCTGGAGTGACCTAGGACACAACCCAGTGACAGCTGTGAGTGGCACCCTCTCCATGGGGTGGGATCCTCCCCACTGACCCAGTGAGATGCCTCCTCCAGCAGGGATCTGAAACATGGGCCCAAGAAAACACAGGCAAACATTTTTTATGCTCCCTTGAAATGCTGCCATGGTTCTTTCCCTAAAAGTCTGGACATTTTGGAGGGAAATACGTCAAAACAAGCAGGAAGCTGTAGTCTTATGTCTTTGACAGATCCTTGGAGTTAATTTGTGATAATCATATGCATGAGGAAGGGGAATTTGACATTAATTTACCTTGGGTAAGGTTCTTGAAAAGGAAATCAGGTTTGGATTAACAGAACTAAACTGAAATGTGACATTTTGGGTTTTTTTAAACTCTGTTCTCCCCACTCTCCCTGCAGATGGATGGGGAACTGCTACTCTCCACAGTTTCAAGACAAGAGTAGAGATTAGGGAGAAACTCTTCCCTGTGAGGGTGTTGAGGCCCTGGCACAGGCTGCCCAAAGAAGATGTTGCTGCCCCATCCCTGGAAGTGTCCTAGGCCAGGTTGGACAGGGCTTGGAGCAGCCTGGGATAGCGGAAGGTGTCCCTGCCCATGACAGGGGGTAGAACGAGATGATCTTTAACTTCTCTTCCAACCCATCCATTCTAGATTTCATGATATGACAAGAAAAGTAATTCATAAGGCTTGGTAAAATTCCTGAAAGACACCCTTCTAATGGGCCTGTGATATTTTGGTATGAGGAGATTCAGGCTATGAATGTGTTCCTTGGACTTTTCCGGTAGAGGTGCAGAGGGGACCTCAAATTCCAGGACTGCCTGCTGATGCCCAGTAATGCTCATTTTTCTTTTAAAGAAGGTAAATTAACCGCAAAAAACCACTGCTCACTCTTCTTCTGGTGACTCCTCTGAGAAATCCTCCTATCCTTTAACTCAAATAAAAACCTCAAAGGGTTAGCACATTTCAGAGCCTATATTTATGACTTCCACACAAAATGGACCATAAATCCATGAGTAATATAAGCAGTTGGCTGCTGGATATCAAATGAAGTCTTGTGTCACAGTCTGAAAGCCCAAGGCATTTTTTTTTTAAAGGAAACCTTACACCTGGGTTGCCAGATAACCTAACTCTCCTCACATTATAATCACTGTGTCTGATTCTGCTTCCTGAATAGATGGTGTAAATCAGGAAGCCACCTGTCAAACTCCATGGCAATTCATACAGGTAAAACTAAAGGAGAACTGAGATACTTAACATTTTTTCACCAGTGATACTTTATGCATCACCTGTTATTTTTTCCTTGGCATCCCGAAACACTAAACAACGTCTCAATATTTTACGCCAAAGAGTACAAACAGCATTGGGCTGTTTTGTTTTTCCTTCTTCTTAAAGTGAATAAATAGTAAACACAATTAAAAATTTAATATATTATGTACACTGAAACATGTTTTCAGAAGATACTTTCTTTTCTACACCCTTAGGCTCAGGCAAAACTAAAGGGTCTTTCCCAAGATGGCTTGAAACAACAGTGTGAAAATAATACATCTGAGATATTACAATGAAGTGCAGTTCAACTCCCAAGACTTCATACTTCAATGTCAAACAATGTTTGGAAAGACAAACTCTCTTTCCTGGCATTGGAATGTCTCAAAGTTATCCTAGGAAGAAAGAGTTCTAGTACACAGTGATGCTGCCACAATGGGATTTTAATGGAGCAGTTTTCCTCCTCAGTACATTTCTGCGAGAAAAGACCTCCTCACCTGCATTTACACACTGCCCGAGGTGGGACATCCTCTCCAGCGTGACATTTCCTTGAACAACAACCCTTCTGCTGATCAGTGCCACCACAGCACTCGCAGGCAGACCTTGGCCATTGCCCCATCCCTCTCCAATGCTGTGGGGGTACCTAAGGAAAGATGAAAAATAAAGGCTCAAAAGCATCTGCACCTGCCAGATAGAGAGAATTACATTTACGATTTGTTGTTATTTATGTTTATGGCCACAGTCTCCCAAATCCAGAGCTGGCTTCAGTCCTTTTCTCACTAAGGACAGTGGCACATCCAGTGCTAGATAGGCTTTTCCTTGTCTGATGTTTGCTTTAACCTTTTTGTCTCACATGCACTCAAACCTTCCTTAGATTTTGTATATAATATAATATTACATTGTATTATTAGGAAAAGGCTTTTCATCCAGAGGGTGGTGTGGCACTGGAACAGGCCCCCCAGGGAAGTGGTTACAGCCCCAAGGCTGCCAGAGCTCAAAATGCATTTGGACAACACTTTTAGGCACATGGTGGAGATTTTGGGATTGCCCTATGCAGGGCCAAGAACTGGATTCAATGATCCTTGTGGGTCCCTTCCAATTTAAGATGTTCTATGATTCTATGATACTTACAACAAAATATTTCAGCCTTTGAGTTCTCTTCCCAAAACATGATTGGGTGAAAACCTTGAGGACTTCTTTCCTCAAGCCCCAGTCATTCCAGAAAATAACACCCTTAATCTTCCTGGGCATTGCAGTTAGGTTGCCTCTAGATAGATAATGTGTTTCAACACTGGAGATGAAGTTTCAACACTGTACTGAAGAAGTACAGTTATCAGTTTGTCCAAGATCTCCATGCACAGGAGATGAAGAGACAATAAGGCAGTGAAATTAACACTCACTGGAAATATGGAAGCAGACTTCCATAGTGAAAAAATTCACTTTGAGTGTATTACTTAGGAAAATCAGTCATGAAGAGAGGATTTTTTTTTTTACACAAGTCAGAAATTTCTGGTGAAAAAAATGCACTTTCTCAAGAAATTGACTATGTAGGAAATTTCTTTGTCATTCCTATACTGACACCATTGGACTTTGCTGGCCATCAGTGTTTTCTGCTTCAAAGATTTTCTGAGTTCAAGGGCACGATACAGAATTTAAACACAGAATTCAAACACTCAGGATTGACTGTACACTACCTTTAGGGGGAGTGAGGAACTGAAATATCACTGGCCACCTTTGTTAAAGGGATTTATATAGTTATTATGTCCCACAGGGAATGGCAAATCCTGACTTTGATCAAATTTTCTCCTTGTTTAGCTCTCTGCTATAAAAATCCCGTGGCTCTCGAAAGGATACCTGAGTGGTGATCTAAGGTGGAGTTCTGTGTTGTTCACAGAATGGATAACAGCCACTTCTTCCCGCTGCTGTTCATCTCCAAGGCCTGAACTTCCCACAAGGATTTCATCACCAGGCTGCCAATCAACAGGTTCCTGGAGCACTAATTGTGTGTCACTAGCATTAGCTGATGATTTCAAGTGTGTGAAAACTACTTTGGGCATCCAGCCTGAAAAAAATGAGGAAAAAAAATGTTAAAAAGCAAGTCAATCAACTTAAAAATAAAAACAAAAAGGAGCAGAATGCTTCTGGTTCAAGGCCAAGTTGGATGGGGCTCTGAGCAACCTGGTCTAATGGAAGGTGTCTCTGCCCATGGCAGGGGGGGAATGATGTGATCTTTAAGGTTTCTTCCAAACAAGACCATTCAATAATTCAATGATTCTATGAAATCTGTGTATAACAAGCCCCAGCAATGAAAAACCTTGCCCTATAACCCTCCTTTCTTCACTTGATGAAGTTTGCTTTAACTTTTGACATTTCTTTTTCCCTGGCAGGCTTTGGAACAGATTGGTCCAGTGAGGTCCAGCACACTGAAAACTATCAGGGGAGAGTGTGTGCCTCACACACCCACCTTTAGAATACTTTTCCTTCCCTCCCTTGCTATAGATCATCATTTACCTTTAGCCCACAGCAAGTTACTGTCCTCCCTGGTTGTACTGCAGGAAAGTAATAACAGCAGAAATCACTGAGTGTAGAGGTTGCATCCAATAAATTATTTTCAAATTATTTTAAGCAAACTTCTCTGTCCATATCCTGTTTCACTTTCTTTTTCCTTATATTCCAGTGTCCTCATTACTTATACTCTAGTGTCCCAACTATTTCCTTAATGATGATGGAAATAAGAAGTAGCACCTCCAAGACAGAAATTCACAACAGAAATTCACAACAGAATCAGAGAAGAATTAAATTTTTATACTCTTTTATCTTGAAATATATGTGAGCACCTGCTCTATGTGTCAGTGATGGGCATCTAAACCTAACTGAGATACTTTTGGCTTATCACATGTTCTTAAATCAAACTTGAAATTTCTCAACTTCCAGCTAAGAAAAATCTCCCAGACATAGTTGACTTAAGGGGTTTCAGTTCTTATCACAAACTGGTTTGGAAGGCATCAAACAGATCTCCTGCTTTTCAGCTCAGCCCTGTGAGGCACATCTGGAGTGCTGTGTCCAGTTCTGGGCTCCTCAGGACAAGAGAGACACGGAGCTCCTGGAGCGGGTCCAGCGCAGGGTGACAAAGGTGATGGAGGGACTGGAGCATCTCCCTGGTGAGGAAGGGCTGAGGGAGCTGGGGCTGTTCAGCCTCGAGAGGAGACACAGCTGAGAGGGGCCCTCATCCCTGTGTGCCCCTGTGTGCAGGGAGGGCTCAGGGCAGGGCCCAGGCTCGGCTCCAGGGGCCTGCCAATGGTACCACAGGAATGGGCAGGAACTGATCCCAGCAAGTTCCACCTGGACATGAGGAGGGACTTCCCTGTGCACTGACCGAGCACTGAACAGATTGTCCAGAGAGGGAGCAGAGTGTCCCTCACTGGGGATATTCCAGACCTGTCTGGACCCAATCCGGTGCCCTGTGCTCTGGGATGACCCTGCTGGAGCAAAGAGGTGGCACCAGGTGACCCACTGTGGTCCCTTCCAACCTGACCCATCCTGGGATTCTGTGAAACCAATGCAGAAGCTGAAATGCAGTTGGACACGTAGGACACTTGTAGGTGTAAATGGAGCCAGACTGGAATGACTCTGCAGTAACCCCCAAAACACATGGACCCTGCATCTTCAGCACCTGCACCACTCACTCTACAGTTCTGCTTCTGCAGGGCCACACTCTTTTCTGATGCAGATATAGCCAAAACCCACCTTCCACCATTCACGGGCACAGACATCAAAGACCACATCCTCAGCACAGCTCAAAAAACCCCTCTTGATATCAGCCCATGTGCATTCTTTTACCAGCAGCACTCTCTTCATCTTTATTCATTTACCTTCTTCCACTGAGTGATTCTCGTGAATTTTTAGGACTGGCATAAAAGCCAATGACAGGCTGCAGCCATCTGCATGTGGAGCACTGTGCAGTTTCTCTCCAGCTCTGGACATTTTGTTTATGGTGTTGATTTGTGTGACTGTGTTCATTTGTGTTCTCGTGCTTCCGTGTCCAGACACACAACTGACCCCCGCGGAGTGCATCTGTCACACAGACACTACAGCAGCACTGCTGGGCAGCAGCTCCTGTCATGGAGAAGCGGCAAACACCATTCTGCATTCAAAACATGCTCCAGTGGAAAAGGCTTTCTTCAAGGTTTTTTGCACTTCTGAGCTCCGACTCAAAAATTTTTAAGAAAAATGTTCTCAATTGTAGGGGTTCTTTTTCTTCTAAGAGAATATTCAAGGCATCCAAATATTCCCCCATTTCCTTTATTTCCTTTTTCCTGTTTTCTCTTACAATGCTCATCTCCCTGTCTCCCATTCCATAGTTTGTTTTACCTTTTTTCCCATGTTTTGGTTGGGGTTTATCCTGATGATTAAGGGGGGGTGGGATACTTCTCTGCACATTCAAAATCCACTTCCAGTTTCCAATACGTTCAGTATATTTTTGTTAGAGAAAACCAAAACAAACAAACAAGTTTAGTATATTCCACTTTCAAAAAATCATAAAATCATGAGGGTTAAAAAAAAAAATTCTAAAAGACCATCAGGTCCAACCATTAACTCAGCACTTCCAGATCTACCACCAAACCATGTCCCTAAGCACCACATTTACCCCTTTCCTTGCTTCCCATTTATATTCCCACATACAACTCTCCAGGTCAGAATCTCGTTTACTTCCAACAGCACAAGTGACACACAAGATACGGTCAGAGATCCAGTGATACCTTTCTGGTGTCAATAAGGGACCATAACTGAGGCTTCTTTGCCCTAACCATGATATATTCCTCTTGAAAACAAACTCTCTTTTGGATGAAACGTGCACAGTTCATAAAATAACCTCCAGTGCCTGGGTCTGGGCTGTGCAACAGGTAAATAAATTACCTGTTTGAGAGGAAAAGGTTTAAAAGACTAACAGCTGTGGTGTATTTAAATTATTTCTTCCCCCAAAATATACAGTGAGCAGAAATACTCCAAAGTGCTGAAAAATAGATGAATCTGTGTAACTCCTTAATTATTGAACTAATTTTTAATAATTAAGCATGATTTGGAAAAAAACCCCACATCTTGAGATCTAAAGCAGAAGTGATTTCATGTTAAAGGTACGGGACAGAACTTTAAGACTTAAAAAGCTGTTGCAGGCAAAGCAAGAATTGAACACTACTAAATGACTTAACAGAACACCCTTAAACATGGAGCAGAGCAGAATGGTGCAGCCTAGAAATGCGAGGAACTTGAAAACTAATTCCAAATTAATTAATCACAAATTTTAAGATTGGGAACATCTTGGCACCAGGACCCTGCTTATGCTTCCTGTTGGAAGCATGATGTGAAGTTCCAGTCTTGTATGGACCTGGTATAATCATTAAGAATGAGACAATTCTGATGTTTACAATGCCACTCTTGAGGAAAAACAGTATAAATTTAATTTCTTATGGCCTCTAACACAAAACATTTCATAAATTTATGTCAGATGATACATCACTTATCTATCTGGGTTCACCCAGTCCTAAGTAGTGATAGGATACCAATAGCTATTGATAGAATAAGGAGAAATGGCTTTCAACTATGAGAGGAGAGATTAAGATTATATATTAGGAAGAAATTCTCAGCTCAGAGGGTGGTGAGGCCCTGGCACAGGTTTCCCAGAGAAGCTGTGACTACCCCACCCCTGGAAGTGTCCAAGACCAGGTTGGACGGGGCTTGGAGCAACCTGGGATACTGGAAGGTGTCCCTGCCCATGGCAGGGGGCTGAAATAAAATGAGAGGTCCCTTCTAACTCAAACCATTCTAAGTAGTTCAAGAGGAGATGTGAATTTGACATTTACAGAAATATCTCAGAGTAACACCAAAACTGAGCAAACCCAGCAAGGTGTGTCAGGGCAAACCTACCACCAGGGCCACAGGAAAATCTGTCCACAGAATCCAAAATGTGATTTGTACTGAGTGCTGTAGGTTTAGACAAATTACCCATTCTTTACAATCCTTTGATCACAAAAGACTTGAGTGTAATTTCCTCTTCCGGGTGTACACTGGGTGACTCAAGGGGCACTGGAAACTTAAACTGGGTTTGATCTTCATCTCTGGTCACCCGGATTTGAAAGCTGAAGCTTCGACAGTTGGAAACACTGAAATAAAGGGGTCTGAAAGGAATTACTACAGAGTAAGGAGAGGCTGCTGCAAACTAATTAGGAGCCAAGTCCTGTAATCAACGGGGGCAACGGGCTCCTGGGGAGCCTGCACGACCTGAATCACCTGGAGGAGTTTTCTCTGTCCCACTGCAGGCACGGGAGAGTTGTCTCCTCATTCAGATGAGGGGATTGCCCCAAAGTGACTCAGAAAAACACCTGAGTGGCCAAGGAGCCTTAGAAACTCCAGCTGCCCTCAATTGTGGCTGCCCTTACCAAGCTACAAGTTTCCTTGGACCTGAAGGAATGCACGGAGCTGTGCTCCCTTGATCACTGATTCCCCCCGTAAGCACAAGTCCAGCTTCTCTGCCAACTTTCAGCACTCCAGGGCAGAAAGGGAGAGAGGGAGAGGCCAAAAAGCAGTGCTATTGATCTCAGCTGAGAAAGGCCACTCCACACCCCACTCCTCATCACAGTGGGAAATTTTGCTTCAGACAAAACATCTTTAAAGCTCTATTTTTCAGACCAGCTATGAAGCACTGAAGTAAGCATTTTAGCCATTCTTTGCACATTTTTAGGAAATATCACCTCTTGCCCACTGCCTTAAAATGTGTTCCAGCTTCCTCCAGAAGAGAAACTTGGATTGACACTGATCACAAAAGGAGGTGCAAAAATGATTTGTGATTTATTTTGCATGTTAGAATAAGGCCCACCATGCTGGAGGGCATGGAATTCGATGGTCTTTATGGTCCCTTCTGATTCAAACCATTCCATGTTTCTGGATTAGGCACTCCACACATGGAGACAGCTAAGGCCAGACCTGATGGGAATCTCTCCTCTGGATACAGACAAGTCCTACCACAGCCCTCCGTGGAGCCCATGGTTGGTTCTTTATTCCATGGAAACCTGGCTGAGGCCTCCACAAGATAAAATTATTAATCTCACTGTACACAAGGGAACTTGTGGAGGAGATAAAAAAGGGTTAAGGGGCTTGTTTGGGTAACACAGGAATCTGGGATAAAGCTGGAAAGGGAATTTCCACTGAGCCAGCCCAGTTTCTCAAAACATGAAGCCTCCTATTCCATCTAGGAACAGTCCAACACATCTGAAAATCAACACTTAGGCTCTTGTTGGCATTTTCAGCTGTTCCTCACTCCTCAGGTAACTGCAGAGGCAAGATTCCTGCAGCTACAGGAATGTCTTGTGCCATCTCACTGAAAAGGGAAACTGAAGTTTAAACAGATAAACTCAAAAGCAGATCATTTTTCCTGGTTCAAGAGGCAGATCAAAACCAAACGAGGAGGTCACAGCTCCCTGAGTCACCTCCAGCTCTCTGCCAGGACACCACCAGGTGCTGATATCTCGGTTAGCTTTTATTACCTATCCCCCTCCCTCCAGGGAATAACGTTCCAGACAACAACTCTCCTTTTAACTGAGACTGATCCATTAAATTCCAGCCTGTCTTTGGTCTTCAAGAGTCACAAGCTGCACACTTCTATCCTGTTGAAAGGAACTTCTGTCTTTCATATATTTCTATTTGGGTACATGAATTCCACCTTAAATCTGTGGGGTCTAAGAACTTACACGACAAGATGACAAGTTGCTTTCATGGAAAACACAGATGTCCCTGACTTGAAAACAAGAATTTTTGGAGTACGTATTATTACCTGAGACACCCTGGGAACCTCCTAACCAATCCTGACAGCAACCAGTGTGAGCCACATCCAGAGTCAGGCAGAGCTGGAGAATCGGATTTACACATGGAAGTGTTGGTACAAACTGGAATCTTTTAATGGGTTTTAAGAGGTCTGGTTCCAGTCCTAAGCCTGCCGTGGGTCTGTTGGTCTTTCTCCCAAAAGTTGTTTAAATGTTTTTTAAAAACTTCCTTTTTTTTCTTCGGACCCTTCTCCTCTGCTGCCCCTCATCTTCACTCCTGCTTACCACTGATTAATTAACTCAGTTATGAACACGCAGTTGTTCGTGGTGTCGACAAACTATAAAGCTCTTTTACACCTTCTGACTGTTTATTGGTGCTTTAAAGTTGAGGTAATGAGACCCTTTTATTCCACAAAAGGAATTTACGAGAACTGCAGGGCTCGGACACAAAATCTACTTACTGGGAATGTACAAATTACACTGCAGATAATCTGTCAATCTGTTGTAGCTATACTGTAAATCTTTACTGTAAATGGGAATAGGAGCTTTCTATTCCCAGGAACAAAGTGAAAAGAAAGCCATTTTCCTACTCCCACCAAAAAAAAAAAAAAGAAGTTAGTAATATAATTCAATGGATTTTAACTTTTTTTTTTTTTCTTTTTTTTTTTTTTTTCCCCCAGAATATAAAAACCTCCCAATTATGGCAGGGAGTTGAAACTAGAAGACCTCTAAGGTCTCTTCCAGCCCAAACCATTCTTTGACTCTATGATTGTCTCTGGTAATAAAATACAACACACTCTCCTGCAGAATTTCAGGTGCCAGACTATTTTAGGAATATAGTTTCTTCTCCATTGTCATAATCCCTTATTATTCCCTTTTCCCAACCCAAATTGCACTTCCTAATCAAACTTAGCTTGGCCATTCCTAAAATTTTCAGATATCAAAATGATAACTGGCAATACAGCCACTGGAAACTGGTGCCTCAGGAAAGAGATGAGTCTTTTAAAATATATTTTTAGATCCAAGACAAGGACTTTTTGCTGCTGCTGCTTCAGTTAATAAAACAAACCATAAAAATAAAAATGGATAAAATTCCTTAAGTTAAAAGGAATATAATTTTTTTTTCCAGAAAGCCTCCTTAGCCAGGGTAGCACAGAGATGTGCTGCTACAGCTCTCTATGGCCAAATGGATCTTCAAGTGACAGATCCTTAATTAAGGACTAGAAAAAAAATTTTATGAATCTGGATTTTACAATTTTTTTTTTTTTAATGTCACAGCTACCTCAGCTCTTGCAGTGACTAGCCCAGTCACTGGCCATAAAGGGTAGGTAATCATAAAAGAAGAATGAAAGCTGCTTTCCTATATTTTCAAATGTGTTAAAAAACATTTGCTTGAACTGTGAGCTGTCAACCCTCTGGACTTGAACATTTCCAACTATTTTTGCTCTCTGTTAATTCCAGTCCTAGGTATATTCCCTAAGCATTTGTACGTTTTTAGCTTGTTTTGCGATGAGAGGAGTTTGTTTAGGAGGTTTTTTTTTACCTGCTACACATCTTAGAAAGACGGGGATGTCTCTGCCTGAAACTGGGAGCTGCCTTTCCACCCCCGTGCAGCCCTGCAGGACTCGGTGCAGTGTGTGGGCAGCTCCTGGGGAGATGCTGACTGCTTTCCTGCCACTTCCTGCCACAGCCACTGCACAGAGCCCTCCATTCCCGCCCCGAGGTAAAATAGAAGGTCCTTTCTGATTTATAACTGCTCGTTAACCCTTAGGACGCCCAAGGGTTTATCAGCTCTTTGACAAGAAGCTGCAGGAGGACCACACTGGGTATTTTAGTTGGACTCAAATCGGAGTTTAGAATCAGAATCAGAGAATGGTTTGGGCTGGAGGGGACCTTTAAAGGTCATCTAGCCCAGCTCCCCTCCTCCTGTTGAAGGTGCAGGAACACCAGTTGGACCAGGTTCCTCAGAACCCTGTCCAACCTGATCTTGAGTCTTCTCTCAGTGAGCAAAAATTAAAAATCTGACATCATCCGGACAAGAGGACAAACTGAATAACTTCTATTTTCTCCACTGGGAAATGTCCTTGAAAGTGACCCAGTCCTGCTGAATGTTTCCTATTCCTGAAACTGCAGTTTTCACTTAAAGCATTTCCACCTGAATATCTTTCAACAGCACCCTGGAGAAAGAAGGGATTATCATGTCCTTTTCCTGGAAGCGTTCAAGGTGAGGTTGGGTGGAGCTTGCAGCAACCTGGGATAGTGGAAGGTGTCCCTGTCACAGCAGGGGGTTGGAATGAGACGAGTTTAAGGACCCTTCCAACACAAACCAGTCCATGATTCTACGATCTTGCTGAGGATGGGAAGGGCGTTGTGATTAAACAGATCCACAGAAACTCTCATTGTTGCCTTTTTCTGATAATTTACATTGCAGACAAAGTACCTTCCCTGTGTGCTGTCCCATAGGTGCACAAATTTCCAAACATTCCCTTTAATCAGAGATCCCCCAGTCACTTTGCTAAGTCACATCAGTCCTGAAAGCAAGGGGAAAGCTATGGCTGCAATGCCATTGCATAAACCACAGTCCATGCTCCACACCTAGAACGCGCTCACAGCCAAAGATGCCACGGAGGAAAAGGTCTTTAGTCGGACCCCAGGAACAAAGAGCTCCAGCTGTGGCAGCCAAGGACAGTGGATCCTGCAGGGAGCTGCAGACAGCTGGTAACACTTTGTGTGATTGCCAGTTCATCTCCCCAGCTGCTGTGGAATGAGACAGGGGATATCTCCCTGCAGGAGTGGGAACGTGGGGCAGCACAGCCATTTCCAGGCTAAGATCAGCTTCCTGCATCCCCAAAATGTGATGGAAGAGAATTCAACACCAGGACAAGTGAGGGTGAGCCCAAAGGGAGGGTCCCTGCCTGGCTCAGCCTGCAGCTCTGTGGAAAGCCAGGGCTGGGTCCAGGCCTCTCACTTTTCCAAACTCCACAGAATCATGGAGTCACTCAGGTTGGAAAAGACCTAAGGTTGAGTCCAACCTGTGACCAATCCCCACCTTGTCAACTAAACAGGAGCACTGAGTGCCACATCCAGTTGTTTCTTGAACACCTCCACCACTTTCCTGGAGAGCCCAAACTTCTCAGCCTTTCCCCTACCTAGGGTGGAAATTAACCCTCAATTTGTTGCTGAGTGTTCTCTTCCTCCAGTCAAAAACCTGGTTTTTGTTGGGACCAGAATTGGAAGGGATATTTCAGTGTTATATTTGAAAATTTGAAGGAGGAAATTATTTAATGTATAATATGCCTCCACATTTGCAGCAACCCACAGACCTACACCCTGTCAAGAATCACAAGGTAATATATTAGCTATGGTCGATGTACATATTCTATTCTATTCTATTCTATTCTATTCTATTCCAGTACAGAGTATAAAGTATATATTGTGTTATATTGTGTTACTATCTTTACTACCTATATTTATCTTTATTATATAATATATATATTAGTGCCCATCTCTGTCCATCTTTGCATCACGTTTTCCTCATTAAGATCAGCACCAACACACAAATCAACTGATTTAAGCTTAAATCAAAGATAATAGATGCATTTCTGTTAGAAAGAAGGGCAAACTGTGAAAAGACACACTGTGAAAGACACAGCAGCTTGCCCTGAACCCAACTCTTTTTTTTTTCCCCATCTGCTAGGTCTTTAAAATCTAATGGTCATCTTATATTTGTGAATAAGGAAGTGAAGGCACAAGTCATTGTACATTAGTTACTCCATGGGAAGTGCCTAAGTGCAGTTTCTTACCCCCGGTGAACACGAGGGGATTCAAGGCAGCTCAGCCTTCTGTTCCAGAGCCATCTGCTTTAATGCATCATGTTAAAGTCAAGGTCTTGGAAAGGAAAAACACTGTCACAGGAGGCAAAAAGAATCCTGCAACCCCCACACAGAATAGCTGGCACCTAAGGAATAGCAGCAACCTCAGGTGTAGCAGGGATGTGCAAATCAGGAAGTTTGAGTAGTGAGAAATTATATTTATTGAATAGAAGAGAAAAAAAACATCTTTTCTCTGTCAGATCTCTGCACCCTATCTTGAAACTCCCTGCTACATTTTTTTTCCCCTATTTTTTTCCCCCGGGAAGCTTTTCTTTTTAATATGTGAGTAAAGCAGAACAAATTCTCTCATGTTGTCTATGATCTCTTAATCTCAAACTCAGCACAGATACATAACACTGCCTAATGGAGGCAAAGCAAGAGGCATTTGATTAAATGTTTGATCTCTGGAGGAACGCACAGGCTCTGTGGAGCACAGTGCACAGCTCACAAATATTTTGTGGTTTATTATTGATTAAAAGCAATTAAAATTAATAATTGGTTCAACTGATTAAAAACACTTTTTTTTTTTTTTCCTGAGCTAACCCTGAAAAAGTATCCGATTGCTTTGGCTGCAGAGAAATCTGGGATAGAATTCATGCAGATTTACCTCTATAATGTAACTTTCTCCACTGCAAGTGCAGGGACATTCTTTGCAGCAGGACTAGCTGTGATTTTAGAGCATTGAAATGGCTGATGACACCCCTGTTTAAATTATCGTGATTATAAATAAGTAAGTTATTAAACCAAAACTCTCAGGACGTAGCTTTTTCTTTATTACACACCTTTCATAGTTTGGACAAGGTGAATGGAGCATGTTTTTAATCTGGAGCGTAACATCTTCCATCTAATTGGAGGGATACACATTATTAGTCAAAATTCAGGGAACAGGCTCATTGAATCACACAGTCTCAGGGTCTGGGGTTGGAAGGGACCTTAAAGATCATCCATTTCCAACCCCCTGCCATGGAAGGGACAACTTCCACTAGAGCAGGTTGCTCAGAGCTCATATCCTGTATCACAACAGTGTTGACACAAAGTTTTAGATAAATGCCTGACAAAATTACTGGTTTTTTTTGGAAAGAGGCACAGTCTGTTTTGAGGGGACACAATTGAATAACGAGATCATCTACCAGGACCCCTTTAAAATTTTTCAGTGTGTGGCAGTACCTCTGCTCTGGGGCCAGGCTGGGAGAGCTGTGAGTGTTCAGCCTGGAGAAGGATCCAGGGAAACTGTAGAGCCCCTTCCAGAGCCTAAAGGGGTTCCAGGAGAGCTGGAGAGGGACTTTAGGCAAGGGCCTGGATTGACAGGACAAGGGGTAATGGTCTTAAGCTGAAGGAGGGGGGGTTAAGATGGGATATTGGGAAGAAACTTTTCCTCTGTGAGGGTGGCGAGGCCCTGGCACAGGGTGCCCAGCGAAGCTGTGGCTGCCCCTGGATCCCTGGAAGTGCCCAGGGCCAGGTTGGATGGGGCTTGGAGCAACCTGGAATAGTGGAAGGTGTCGCTGCCCATGGCAGGGGGTGGAACTGGAGGGTCTTTAAGGTCCCTTCCAACACAAACCAGTCTGTGATTCCATGGTTAGAGTGTTAGGACCACAAGATCAGGCTGTCACAAGGACAGTCTGTGTGTTCTTTGTTTTGATGCAGCATCTCCACTCCGCACCCAGTTCCTGCCCCTACTCAGCATCCACTGGTGTCTCCAGTTTCCCTGGGAAGGACAAAGGCACAAGAACAGCCAAGGCCACCATGCTGAACTTCTCTCCCGAAGCTTGTCAGGAGAGTTTCTCAGGGAATAGAGCGCAAATGGAGCTGGAGACAGTGATAAATTTCCCTTCTGAACAATCAATAAAACTCTCTCAGCCCCGCTCAGGCCCCTACTGCGGATGCAAGGGCCATAATTACATTGTCAAAAAGTCGAGTTGCCCTGGCTGACTGAAACCCCCTCTCAAAGTGACGGGTGATTGACGGGCAGTTTATGGGTGGCACGCTCTGACTGGCAGGGGAGTTGGCTAAAGCCAAAGGCAACAGTGAAATTTCCCAGTCTGCTACAACTACCGGAGCAAAGGACTGCCACTCATGTGGGAATTGTGGGAAACCCTTAGTCATATTAACATATCAAAGTGAGGAGCTGACAGCGCTTACTAAACAATCTGAACTCAACCAGAGCTGCAGAGCATCCCCCAACGTTCTCAGTCTGAAAGAGAAAAGGAATTAAAATACGGTCGGTCCTGTCTTCGCCAAGACAGCCAAGAATTTGGAAACCTGCTTATTTAATGATTTTGATCTGAGATAACATATATATTTGTGTATATAAATGTATCTCACAAATGTATATTGCTGAGCATGTCAGCCTCTTTCACAGATACATATGAAAGGGGCTGTCATGCTCAACAATTTGTTCTATACCACAGACCAGACTGGTGCTAAATTGAAGACAGAACAGCAGATTTTTTTTTCCCATGTAAGCAATATGAACCCAGTAAAAGACCCCACTACTTTATGTCATGTTTTCTAGCAGGCTTCTACTGCTCTGATGTTAAATTGTAGATTACATGGTTTGAATGAACAATAATTGCAGCCATGCACTGGGGCTGAGTGTTGTGCAGAGCTTGAAAGTGACTTCACAGCTACTGTGGATTTGTTGAATAAGAAATTGGTATGAATTCTTAAATAAGAATTGGTTTTGAATAATAATAGAATAAGAGTTGGAATTGTTCAGCCTGGAGAAGAGAAGGTTCCAGGGAGAACTTAAAACCCATTCCAGTGCCTAAATGGGCTCCAGGAGAGCTGGAGAGGGACTTGGGACAAGGGCCTGGGGTGACAGGAAAAGGAGGAATGGTTTCAAACTGACAGAGGGCTAAGTTAGATGGGATATTAGCTAGGAATTGTTCCCTGTGAGGGTGGGGAGTCCCTGACACAGGTTGCCCAGAAAAGCTGTGGCTGCCCCATCCTTGGAAGTGTCCAAGGACAAGTTGGATGCAACCCTGAGTAACCTGAGATAGTGGAAAGTGTCCCTGCCCATGGAATGGGGGTAGACGAGATGGTCTTTAACATCCCTTCCAACACAGGCCTTTCAATAATCCAATAATTTATAAAAAATTGAAACCAAGAGATGTTTCCACTAAGGGTCAAGCCACTTTTAACTCCGCATATCTCCATCCAGGTAATTCTTGGATTGCAGACCTCATCTTCTTGTTTTTACTAGGGAATGAAGACTCACTGGGAATTCTGGCACTGAGTAAAACAGATGAAATATCAGTGAGAAAAGACTCAAAGGTACTGATGTGGATGCCTGGGTTTACCTCCCTCCATCACATCACTAAGGTGAGGCTGCAAAATACACTCTGCCCTGTTTGTCTTCAAACACCTGCCAGGAGTTGCTACTGGCTTTTCCTACACTGCTAGAAAACAAAAAAGCATGGAAAAGTGAAGCCTTGAGCTGTAAAATGCTGACAATCTAAGGACAAAATCCTGCCTTACAGGGGTCAAACTAGAAATCGAAGGACACTTCAAAGTAGCAGAAGACATAGTGAAGCAGCAAAAGCTGTTATCAGGCAAATTCAAATCAGACATTTCAATACTTTTCTTTAAAAAGGCAAAAAAAAATGGATGATTAACCAAATTAATCCTCTGGAAAAAGCCTCTAAGGAAAAAGCTGGTTTCTGTCTCCCTTGACATCCTCAAAGACCAAGCCTTTCTGGAAGGCAAGCTTTAATCTAAGGGGAATTACTGAGCTCAGGGCTGGGATAACTGTGTGAAACTCAATGGCCAGTAACGGACAGTCGATTCAGCCAAGATGCTCTAATAGCCCTCCTTCACAGAGATCCTCCAGGAAATGGGGTAGAAACGCTCTGCAAAGCCACTTCACTGAAATTATTGAAGCCTTTTACAGGCAGTAAATAACTGAGCCTTGCTGTGTCTCAATGGAGGGGTCAAGAGCACCCGACGTGGTGCTGAGGTGCAACCCCACCTCTTCTGCCCCTGCCAGGAGCTCGTTCCCCAGCCTCTGCTCATCTCTACTGATTCAGAAAAGCATCTGCTCACTGCCTCCCCCCCAGCCCGACCTCTCCCGACCTTGCTCAGCTCCTGTGAGCTGGCAGGACGATGGCACAGAGGGACAACTCACTCCCTGGCTGTGTTCAGATGGTACCCTCAGTGCCTGACATCATTTTTGACCGAGAGCCACACATCTCTGTGCTCACACAGCAGCATTTCTGCCTGTAGGGCACAGGGTGGAAGTTCAAGCCCTACTGGAGGGTGTGAATGCCCACCAGCAGGAGGGTTGACACACATGAACAGAAGGAAGGGAGATGAGACATTCAGATGGCTTCTCTCTACTTTTTTTTCTCCTCTGTGACACTTAGAGCCCTTAAAAATAGCCCACTAGTGAAGAACTTGAAAAATGTGCGTTGTAGTAATGTTTTGATTCATGCTGAGTTTGGACTTGAATTCTATGTCCAAACTCCTGCATCAAGAAATGGCCATTTTATACCCATATTAGATAGTCTACAAAAAAAGCTCCGTATATAAATTCTTCTATGCCACAACATAAGAAAGGTGTGGAGCTGTTGGAATGAGTCCAGAAGAGGCCATGAAGATGCTCTGAGGACTGGAGCCCCTCTGCTCTGGAGCCAGGCTGGGAGAGCTGGGGCTGTTCACCTGGAGACGAGAAGGCTCCAGGAAGACCTCAGAGCCCCTTCCAGAGCCTAAAGTGGCTCCAGGAGAGCTGGAGAGGGACTTGGGACAAGGGATGGAATGACAGGACACAGGGAGTGGCTTCCCACTGCCAGAGGGCATAGATGGGATATGGGGAAGGTGTATGTATTCCATGTGAGGTAGGTGAGGCCCTTGCATAGGTTGCTCAGAGAAGCTGTGGCTGCCCCATCCCTGGAAGTGTCCAAGGCCAGGCTGGATGTGCCTTGGAGCAACCTGGGATAGTGGAAGGCGTCCTTGCCCATGGCAAGGGATTGGTATGAGATGGTTTTTAACGTCCCTTCCAACCCAACCCATTCCATGATTTTATGAGAATCATGACCAAAGTTTTGTCAATTCATTTTTCTTCCAAAACCTTTTTTCCTTGTTTGCTTTGTTTTGTTTTCTGTTATCCATTTGTCCTTTGCTTTTGACAAGAAAAAAAATGCACTCACCATGAATGGAAAGGGTCCCATTCCTCACTGCCAGGAATTTGACTCCATATGGAAATAATGGTGGAGAATGGAGGCTTCCATAGAGATGGATGTGTGCTTTGTGGTGGAAAGGGGCCTCAGGGGTTCCCGCCTGGAGCTCTCCTCCATCAGACACCAGGATGTAATGAGCATGCAGTTCCACAGGTCCTGGTCCAGTGAACAAGAGTTTGCCACCTGAAGACAAGAGGAGAGCAAAATACAGTCATGTCTTCATTCAGTCATTCTCTCACAGTCAAAGGTAAGCAGAGGGGTTTGCAATAAACTGACAAAATTAAGGCTAAAATATTACTGCATTCTGTGAAATTTCCACCTTGCCCCATACTTCTCCCTATGAATTTACCAACCTTTTACAAACCTGATTGATCCAGTCCATTTTTTGATTCTACAACAATCTGCGTTTCTAGACTTGAGCAAGGCCAGTCAGCCTGGGCAGACTCTGCAAACCACAGTTGAAGGAAGCTGTGCTTGGAAAATTCCAGTTTTAACGAACTAAGTCACTTAATGCTGAAAAGGGATATTCCTACTTAATTTGTATTATGTTACTTTTTAGAATATAAACTACTTGTTACTGGGAGAGGGTAGAGGAAAACGGCTTTGGAACATAAGAACTGGCAACTTGTTTGGATCAGCAGTTGATTTAATCCTGCAAACTCTTCCAGCTGCTGCTCAAAACCAGATGCTTCCAAATACAGTGTAAGACACGTCTCCCTCTTAGCTGGCTGTGAGTTGATCTCCCTATCCCATAAAAACCTCATTTTAATCCCTAATTAGAGGTTAGCTTCGCCTTTAAGCATAAAGTTTCGTCTCCTTGCCAACATTTACCTCCTACTGACTATTAGTATAACTGGATAAAATTTGCTAGTAATAAAGAACTGGTTTTTGGAATCTTTGTGATACTTGGTCTCAACAACTTCTTGAAGCAATGAATTCTGTGGGTTAAATGCACAGGGCATGAAAAGCCATTTCCATGACTGTTATTTTGACTCAAGCTCTTCAGTTCTGTCAAATGCCTCTCTTGTTCTTGCCTTGAGTGAGCTGAAAATCCCAGTCTGTCACCTCAGGATGGTTTATTCCATTATCTTCCTCCATATTTCCTCTCATGTGAAGGACACTGCCACTACCTTTACAATGGAGGTGGACAGAGCAGACTCTCGTTCATTTTGTCACACTGCTCATGGAATATGCCTTACTAGGTCAAGCTGTGTTTCCCAGGAGCTAGTAGGAAGTTCCCGAAGTCTGGAAAATTCAGACCTTTTACAGATGGTCTACCACTCTCCTTTTGTGTGAAGTAGCTGATAACTGTGCCAGCTTATCCCATAGCCAGCTTGCTACTGGTGGAAGCAGTTTTAAATGGTGATCTTTCCAACTTCCACACAGTTGGCTCTCCTGCCCCACAAATTCTTCCCTGTGAGGGTGGTGAGACCGTGGCATAGAGATGCCATGAGAAGCCCAGAGAAGCTGTGGCTGCCCATCCCTGGAAGTGCTCAAGACCAAGCTGGATGGGACCTTGAGCAACCTGGGATAGTGGAAGTTGTCCGTGCCCATGGCAGGGGGTGGAACAAGATGATCAGATGATCTTTAATGTCCCTTCCAACCCAAACCATTCCATGATAACACTACCAATCCTTAGCAAGAAGAAGGGAGATCAGACATCTGGTTTAATTGCAGTATTTAGACAAAAAGGAAAAAAAAAAAAAAGGAAGGAAAGAAGTTCTAATGTAAAAAACAGATTAAATACTACCTTGACCATTGCTTGCCATTGCTCATATTCTGCTTATTGTGACTTCCTCTTTTATTCTTGCATGGAGGGGCTTTCATTGTTTCATTGATTTCCTAAGTTTATAACAAAGTCTTTTAACTTAGTCCTCATTTCCTAGACTTATAACAAAGCCAGTATTTGAATGGGGGCTACTTATTAAATATTTTCTTTCGAGATTTGAATGCTTTCTACATAATTTTCTTATAGAAAACACTTAATCAAAGAAAGAGATAAATCCCACATTTTCTTGCTCATAACCACTGGGAACCAGAAGTTTGCTCTCACAAACACCAACTCCCCCATGTGTAAATTGTCTCTTTCCCTAGACATATTTTTCTATATACAAATGTATTAATGTTGAGCCTTTATATAGAGTTTTTGCAAGTTACGCTGCATAGATTGTGATGAACCAGGACAAATTTCAGCTTGTTTCTCGTAAAACAACAGAAGATACCTGACTCCAACAGCAGTTTTAAAGCTCTTGAATGAGACTGGAACTGTTGATTTAGGAGTGTGTATTCTGGAAGGAACATTTAATGTTTTCATTCTATTAGCATTATTTGGCAATAAATGGACTGCTGGTCCATCTTCCTCTTGTGATATAATTTACCAATGTGTTCTTTCCCATACTGAGAACAGAAATATTTATTAAATACTTTTGCCTCATAGCAGCAGTGTTACTAATTTTATCACAACAATCTATAAATGGAACTGTAAATCACTGCGATTTATTTCACTCCTAACACAAAAAAAGACATCTTCCCTAAGGTCTTTATTGACTTCCTATGCTCTGTTCCCAGTGAAATACAGTCATTTCTGTTTCCACTTCTCTTCATACAGTTTTTAATGAGTATTTTAATTGCTACCATGCTGTACCACTGAACCAGGAGGGCTGGTAGACAGTTGTCCTATCTTTTGATTGCAAAATCTGTTCTGTCTCAAACAAGATTTCCCAAGTTTCAGTCACATTTTGCCCATTCAAAATTTTCAGGTTGTTGATCAAAGACTTTCCATATCTTATTTGGATTTCTGAGTGTCTGAGAAGCTTGGATGCTGCTGACTGCTCTGCACTATGTGCAAGTACGAGCAATAGTCCCAGCACATTCCAGGAGCAGCTGGAATTCCAGCAGGACCTGTGCACACCTGGCCTGCAAGTTTGACCCTTCTAGGGGGAAATCAGAGTCACTGAGGTTGGAAAAGACACCTAAGATCACTGAGTCCAACCATTAACCCAGCCCTGCCAAGTCCACCACTAAACCATGTCTCCAAGCATCACGTCCATGCATTTTTTGAACACTTCCAGGGATGGTGAGTCCACCACTGCCCTGGGAAGCCTGTTACACTGCTTGACTTCTCTTTCAGTAGAGGAATTCTTCCTAATATCAAATTTAAACCTCCCCTGGTGCAACTTGAACACCAGAAGCCGTTATTTTAGGAAGAAATTCTTCCTTGTGAGAGTGGCGAGGAACTAGACCAGGCTGCCCACAGAAGCTGTGGCTGCCCTGTCCCTGGAAGTGTTCAAAGCCAGCTTGGATGGGGCTTTAAGCAAGCAGGTCTAGTTTAAGGTGTCCTATCCATAGCAGGGGGGTTGGAACAAGTTGGTTTTTAAGGTTCCTTCCAACCAAACCATTCTACGATTGTGTGATTCGCTGTGTGTGACTCTTTTGCTTTCCCTTAGAAGCAGCAGTCAGACCCAACATGTAACCCTAGAAAATGGAGAGATGAGCTACACTTATGGTCACTCCACAATGCTGTTGTCCCCTGGATCTTTGCAAAGCTTCTGAAAACCTCCCAGGCCAAATCCAAGCGGCGCTTGGTCTTTGGGAGATAATACAGTGAAAAAAGTAAAGTTCAGCTGCTGAGGGTAAAAGAAGAGCAGCACTGCAGAACAGAAAAGAAAGCATTAGGAATGACTCATTTAACCATTTATCAAGTCTATGTGTAAAACAAACTCTGGCCAAACTTACAAATTCTTCTGTCCAAAAACTGCATATTGTCCCACTAACCCTCTGTGGTTTTTGTTGGGTCAGAATAAATATCCAACTTCTGCTTTACAAGGTTGTCTTCCCCTCTTTCTAAAAAGAAAATAAAAGTTATGCTTCCTTCTTTTATTGCACTTGACCCCTTCTCTGAAAGCAGAAAGCAGGAATATTGCTCAACGGAGCCTTTGGCTGTGACCTTCAAATTGTTTGTTATGGCTGCGCAGGAAAGCAAAGTCCTACACATGACCTTGAGGGTGATTTTATAAAAATCAATCAACCACTGTTATGATGGCCTCCCCACCAAGCAAAATAAATACAATTAAGCCCATAATCACTTCTGTACAGTAATGTGCAAATTCAATGGGTCTCTTTAGGTGGAGTGAGGGAGAGCGGGGAGAAATATGTTGAAGCTATTTGATACTTTGTGAGAACATCAGAAGCACCATTCTTCTCAATTAACCCAGCAATTAGCCTCCACCTCTGCACGAACAGAAAAGAAATCTTTCTTTATCTGTCTTTACCAAAGGGGAAAAAAAAAAGGAGGAAAAGAAAGAATAAAAACAACAAGGCAACTCCATCTGTCCCACAGGAGGGGAGAAGTGGCCAGACCAAATAATTTTAGAAAAAGTAATATTAAAGAAAACAAACTTGATAATAAGGTGGGAGGTTTAATCTGCTGAAAGAATAATTACAACACCACTGGTTTTGTGAAAAGAGATTTACCTCCTGAAGTCCTTGGGAAATGGTGGAGGACATGCTCAAAAGCAAAGGATTTGGAAAGGCAACGTTTTAACAATTCTCTCTGTCAGGTGTCCTGGACTGACTCTCGCAATGCCACAGCTCAGGTATCCAAAACATTAACTATGACAAGAGGCTGCATTATGCCCTCTTGAAAAAAAAAAGAATAATGATGGAGTAGAGGATTGGGAGGATTGGTGCGGAGAGTTTCTTCTTGCCTCCGTCATGAAGATTCACACTTGCAGACATAGAAACTTATATCCCTTCTCAAAAACCTCATTTTAAATAAAAAAATAATTCTAACATAGATATTCTCATAATGCATAAAAGCAACGTTGCTATCCCTCATTTAGATGATGTAGAGTGTTGTAGTGATTTCCTGAAATTGGAGAGAAGAAAAGTCTCCATTCCAAAGTACACTTTTTCTTTGGAGACGTTTTCTATTACCACCTTTTGAGGCCACACTTTGCATTCACTGGCAATATAAGATATTTTTCCTAATGAACAGCTCGTTAGGGAGCTGGGATAAAAGTAACATATTTATATTTAGTTCTACTTCAGATATTCAGTTCCACTTCATATTTGATTTAATTCTGCTTCTTTATGTAAAGCTGAAAAAATTATTAAAGCAAGCAAACTACAAGAATAGTGCTGGATAGTCTCAAGATATCTTTTTTTTTAATCATTAAGTAGTAGAAGAGTATCAGCAAAATGGTCTTATATAGCACTACTGTGTCATAACCTTCAATTAACAGGAAATTTCCTCTGCGTAGAAGGGGGTTTTCAGATTGAAAGCTCATCCCCTCACCTGGACTGCTCCTTCCCATCACAGCAGAGATCTGCTCTGGTTGTTCCATGACCATGCATAACATCCCCACAGCCTTCAGCTTGCCCTTACCAGCTCCTCTCACTTGCTGTTTCACATGACAAAGCCACAGAATCCCCCATGAGACAGGCTCAGGCTCAGAAGTTCTATTCCTGGCCAGCATCCCTGAGTGGCAAACAGCAGGATGCCACTGCCAGAGCTGGAATAGCTTTGCTTCATCCTGCAAAACCACAAAACTGCAGTGTGCTGGCAGCCCTCTCACTGCTCATTCTTCTGCTCCAAGGGTATCCCTAGTCGGGCCTCCAAGCAGGAAAAAAAAATCCCAAACCAACTAAAATCTTGCTGTATACAGAAAGAGGAATACAGAATTTATGAGCTTTAAAAGAGACAATTAATTATTTCATGGATCTGCCACGTGCACCCTGCTGACATGCTCACAGGACATTCCCATGAGCCGTGAAAGTTGTTTGCTGGTTGGACCATGGCTGAACAAGATCCAAAGGGGAATTTTGTTATATTGGCCCCATCCAAAAGGCTGCTCAAACCAAGAGTCCAAATTTCATCCTGCACCTCCCTCAAAATGTGCTTCCATGTTCATAGCACACAGGTACAGACCCCAGATTAGCTCTGAATTCAAATGCCTACGTATTTCCACCAGCGCATCACTAACACACTCAAAAGTTAAGCTTGTATTCCAGCATTTCGTTGGATGGAGGCCTTAATCCATTCCTGGGAGAGGAACCAGCAGCTGCTTCAGTACCCTCAGACAGAATTCATCTCCCCAGCCTGACAAGCCTTTGTTTTTTGGCTTGCTGTGCTCACAGCCATCTGTTCAGATGGCACGTGCTCCCTTGGAAGCTGGTCAGGCTTTTCCCTTAGAACTCGGGAGCCAGGCAAAGGCAATTCAGATCAGAAGCCCGGAAGGTGCTGCCATAGATGTATCTCCTTTAAAGAGCTCCTTCCATTTCTGCAGCTCTCAGCTGGCCTTTGAGATACTTAGCAATGCCTTTGATGCATGTGGAAGAGGAGAGCTGACTTGGTGGGGAAGAGGTGTGGACACTCCAGGGTGGCTTCTAGGTCATCTGACATCATCTGGGTACTAACTGAGGAGCTTCCAGGTGAGCCTTGTGAAGGTATCAGCTAAACACCACCCATAGAGGTGTGATGAAAACAAAGGTCCTTGGGCTGTTATTTCAAGTCCTGAAATGACAGACATTCATTAGGTGCCCATTTGGGAATCCTTCACTCTGAGGGTGGTGAGGCCCTGGCACAGGATACCCAGAGAAACTGTGGTGGCCCCTGGATCCCTGAAAGTGTCCAAGGCCAGGTTGGAAGGTGCTTGGAGCAAGCTGGGATAGTGGAAGTTGTCCCTGCCCATGGCAGGGGGTGGAATGAGGTGAGATTTAGAGTCCCTTCTAACCCAACCCATTCTGTGGTTTTGTGATTCCCTCCCTCCATGGCAGTGATTAGAGGAAGGAGTTGGTGCTGCCTCAGGTTTCTGCTCAGTCTCTGCCAGAGCTGTGCTCAGTTCCTTGGCCAGGATTAGCTTCCACAGATCTGCTCATCATGCAACGTCCCAGAGGAGTCTCGAGAGCTGCTGAAGTTGCAGCAAATCAATTTAATTGGCAAGTGAGAGCCCTGGGAGTCCAGCATACATCCTGTAAGCCCAGGATGTCTGGAACATGATGGCAAAAGAAACCTGCAGCCCACACCCAAACAAGAACCAGGGTTTGCAGCTGGGGGAGGATGTGAAAAGACCCACAACCTAAATTGCTACTGATGCAGGACCTTAAAACCCTTCCTCCAGGGGTGTCCACCACTGAGGGTTGCACTCTACTGGCTAACACTGAATCCCTGCAGAAAAATGTACTGAAAAATAAAGAACTGATGCCTTTCACTGATTTTCCATGAAAACAGACAAGATTTTAAAGCTCTGAGGCTGATTATTGAAGGCTCACCGTAACAATGTAGGAAAATATCACACAGTGACAGAGAGAAATAGAGCCGACTTTTCTTCCTTTTAAATCTCAATTAAAAAATACATTGGATGAAATTTCCCATTAGCTGGCACTATTTGTACATCCCATGTTCTTTCTTTAATTAAAAAACATGCTTATTGCAATACTGCCAGAATCGCTTTTACGGTATTTTAATTGTAATGTCTCTGCCTGATTACAAAAAGAAAATATGAACTGGAAACTGCCTGCAAACAAAAAAAAGAAAAAGTATCACAATGCATATCCCAAATGGATTGTTCAAAATGGCACAGGAAACACCATGAGAGGAGCAGGTTCCAACTGTGCCTACTGACAAGGGATTCAAAAATGGGTTTAAGGACTGGTTGATGCCATAGACAAAAAAAGAGAGGGAAAAGCTTTTTCCTTCTTTCACTGAATTAAAACCCAGTATTTATCAGCAGTGATTGAAGGGAGGTTATTTGACAACTATTGAAGTAAGTGTATCAGTGAATATTTGATGCTTGTTGCTAATAGCATCAAAGGCGAGGAAAAGACAAGCAAAATCAATATCTCTGTTTTCCCTACCCCCAGATTTACTCACAGGATCCATTCTGGCCACAGTCTGATCAAAGCGTGGATTACAAGAAATTCAAAATATTCACAGAATCAGAGAATCAAAGAAAAACTGCACGTGGCACTCACTGCTCTGGTCTAGTTGGCACGGTGGTGTTTAATCAAAGGTTGGGTTCCATGATCTTCGAGGTCTTTTCCGACCTAAATGATTCTTTGAGTGAAATTGAGGTTTTCCCAGTATAAGGGTGAAAGCAATCCTCTCCCTTATGCCTGCAAGAGTGGCCATCTCAAAACTGCCTTTGCAAGAGCAATAGCCCAGGTGGGGATCTTCAGTTCCACTGGGGTGTACTGCCAGTGTCACCCCAAAATTCATCCCCAAGGAACTCCTGAAAGACCAGACAGCAGGGCTTTTTTTTGTCTCCAGACCTCCCTAGACCACTATAATTTCAAACAAAGGCAACAACACGTCTGAGGTATCATCCCATCAAACACAAAGAATTTCCTCCAGTGTAAGAGCCGCACAAAAGAAATTTTCATCTGTCCTGGGTTATCATAAAAATTTCCATACTTGTGATGGTGGGATTACAAAAATAACTGCAATCTGCTGAACATACAGAATTATCTACAGTCTGCCTATCTTGTATCTCTTCCCCAATCAGTCTTGTCTGAGCCGTTCCACAGCCTGACTATTAAACTTTCCACTCCACGTGTTCATGCTCCGCTTGTTGAGGAGGAGGGAGAAACTGCTGAGCCCTCGTGGCAGTGAGCAGAGCCCAGCTGCCTAATCCTGTTTTCTTATTGTTTTGACCTCCAGGTCTTCTGCCCAGACATTCTGGTCATTCCCAGAACCATTATGTATTTGGAGCTATATGTCAGTACAGCCAAAGAAGGGTCACTTTAAGGCTGCACATGTAGTTGGTGTCCTTGTTTTAACACTCCTTTAAATAATTCCTGCAATGCTGAAATCATCCAAAGGAGACAACACAGGGGCAGTATTCAAAATCCTCGTGGGTGTCTTAAAAGAAGAGTAATTTCAAGAAATGGGCCTGTAAACTTGTGTCGGGTTTGCTGGATACAGCACCAGAAAATGGGCGGTGTAGCAGCAGTGGATTTGGTATCATTACAGCTTTTTTCCCATCCACAAAGCCTTGTATTTCCAGCTTAAGAGTGCACAGACAGCCTGATGCTGAGTCATGAAAGCCAAAGGGAGCAGAGCTACAGTTTAATCCCATTCTCCAGCTCTGACTAAGAAAAACTCTCCAGGTAGAATAGGAACGAGATGTTTCAGTCGAAGGACATGTTTACACCCACCTTAGGGGTCAGGGGTTTACTGCCATGCCCGTCTTGCACCTGAGGAAAGTGGTCGATTATTTGATGTGCTCACGGAGTTGGTAGCTGCTGCTCTGAGGTGTCACCCGTGATTCAGTTTGAGATGGGTGTCTATAATTCCCAAGATGAATAAGTCTTTGTTGATGTGTGTTTCTATCAATACAGGAGCCTAAACAGCTCCCCTGAGCTGGACAATTCAAAAAAGTGAAGGAAGTCAAATCTCAGCCTTATTTCAGAGTAGATATTGGCATGTCTTGATTTCAAATCTAACCAAGGGTAAACAGCCAGAGAACCCATGGAAGTGGGAGTGGATGCAACAGGCAATTTCAAAAAGCTCGGATAAAAAAATTCCCATGCAGGTTATTGTTTCTAAAATGTTTGGTTACTCTGTCTGGTACAAAACACTGGAGAATATAATCACATCTAGAATATTTAATGCTGCTTTTCTAACCAAATTGACATTATAAACCAGGCTTCTTGGAAAACACGATAAAGAGGAGGAATGATTTGAATGTCAGATGAGCCAAAGCCATAAAGATACTACTCCAGACTTCATTAAATTCAATCAGAGCTCCGGTACCTTCATGAGTGCTGACTCATAGATCAAATGAGCCTTTGAATAGGTCCAAAGTTCAGAGGGTTTATGCTCCAGTATTGTGCCCCAATTCTTCACAAAGTCAGTGACTGAGCCCCAAAATCTTCATCCAGATTTGCAGCCAAAAGGAATCTGGTGTTCTGACCTGTCTCCTCTCAAGTATGTCATAATCACAGTGAGGTTAAGAAGAGTCTTGAATCACAGATTTAGAATTTTCACTGGGGAAAAAAAATTGTACCAAAGTGTTTCACCTTTTTTTTAATCTCAAATTCTCAGCTGATTTTATATTTTGTTTTTAAACAGGAATTATGTCTGAGGTAGCAATTCTTGAAAACATCTGAACATAGACTGAGCAAGCTCAATCAGTTTTGGAAACGTTCTCACAATAGGGATAAAGTTGCAAAGTTTTATCTTTATAGAATTATCATTCAAATTTAAATTAATAAATAACTGTCAAATGCATGAGTTTCACCATCATTTCAATGAAAAACTAGTACCTTTAGTATCATTTTACTATAAAAGGAATTTTATCAGCAAAGATCCAAGTTTTTACACATATAAAAACTCCTGTTTTCAATTTTTGAGCTCTATTTCAGCAGAGGCTTAACTCTGAGCAAGCAATTTCACCAGCACAACTCATTCCCTTCACACCAGGCGTGTGTACGGCAGTTTCCACAACCAGGACTTAACTTCTGGGGGGGAATATTTCCGGCATGGAATTATGAGTCCTTTGAATTCTTACTTTGACTCGCACAGGGATATACCTGTCTCACACTTATTTTGGGTCTGTGTACGGGTACACAAACCCAGCAGATCCGGGGTTTCCCATCATAACCATGCTCATTTACCTACTTACTGCCCACCAGCTGTGCTCTAGGATTTTGGATTATTTAGTGCATTCAATAGCTGTGACCTGCAATTCTTGGATGTCATTGATTTTGTAAAGGTGTTTGCAACACACCTGCCTCAAAGATGCCAAACAGAACAGAGCTCATTATTGTTATCAGCAGTGCCTTTATCACTGAACACCGCACAGGAGAGAAGCAATTTCGGCTGGGGAAAGAAAAAGAGGGGGAAAAAGGCCTTTTTGCTTATATTGTCATTACGCCTCAAACAGCATAAACAATTGCTTCAGCACACAGAATAATTAAAGTCTTGCCCTGTCCCCCATCACTGCCCCTTTGCATCTGCTGAGAGCAGGCTCAGCCTGAACAACCAGGTGTCTCCTCCGATGCCGGAGCTGCGGAATGAAAGGAGAGATCAGGGCCACGAAAAGCCCCAGCGCTGGAAGAGGAAGAGCACCGAACCCCGCTCTTGCAGACCTTTGAGATGCAGCAGGTTGAGGACGCTCGTGGTGGTCCCCAAGAGCAGGGTCCGGCCTTCTTCTATCGTGACGTTATCGCCATCTCGCGGCTGGTGGCCAGCAGGCCAGCTGGAGTCCTCGTCCCACCGGCCACAGAACTGGAGGGCAAGCTGGAACGAGAAAAACCCAGAGAAGTTCAAACTCACCCCTTCCCACCTTTCAAGAAGCCAGTTTGCTCAGAGAACAGTGGAGGATGTGCCAGTGCCATGTCCAGCGCGGCACTGGCATCTCCTCCACGGTGTTCTGGGCAAGCTGACTTCCAGAGGCAGCCTGTGCAAGGCAAAGGAGTAGAGGGATATTGGCACTGGAGAGGTTCTTGGCCTTCAGGGATGCCTGTCACAATTTGGGGGTTGCCCCTTGTCTCATTCTGGCTTGGGGAATGAGGGATTTGCAGCAGGTCTGGCTGTGGACAGGTTTCCTGGTGTGTGTCTCTCTCTGCCTCCCAAAAAGCAGAACTGCACTGTTGTTTACTGGCAATGTCATAAAAATAGCCTGAAGAGCTTAGAATTAAAACATCCTGCTGGATGGGCAGTATTTTGCTTCAGAGGGTTTTTTTTTTTAAAGGCTTTCCTGCTGCTCATCCGCATTTAGACAGACATTCCTCCTCTCAAATACCTTTTTAGCTTTCTCAGCTTATCCAGTGTTATTATTGCCTCCATTTTGAGGGTGAGCACAGCAGTTCCAAATAAAGCCCTGAATAACTTGA
Organism: Machaerirhynchus nigripectus; assembly: GCA_013397975.1. Lineage (NCBI taxonomy): Eukaryota > Metazoa > Chordata > Aves > Passeriformes > Dicruridae > Machaerirhynchus > Machaerirhynchus nigripectus. The sequence continues at coordinate 61,232 of VZRQ01010871.1, forward strand.
AAACTGCTAATAGACTGACTCATGGTGTGCAATGGCAAAATGATGCCTGAGTTTAAAGATTCCTCCTCACCTCTAAAATTCAAGGATGTACTTTGCAGAGAAGGTTTTATGGAATCACAGAATTTTTTGGGCTGGAACCATTTCATTCCAGCCTCACTGCCATGGGAAGCAACACCTCCCACTAGACCAGATTGTTTAGGGCCCTGATGGTGAATGTCTTGAAGAATCTGTGAATATTTTTGCCTGGACATGTGTGCAGAAGTGTGGACATAGACATCCAAAACATATTACTGAGTCTCATATGTGAACCAGCAAGAACATCCTCAACTCATCTGAGGTGGTGGGGGGGGAGGAAACCAGACATGGAAATATTTGTGGTCCTCACTGGGCTGTGCTAATCCAAAACAGCAGTGGAAAGAACAACCTCAAGACAAAAGCAAAGCAGAGTTACTCTGTTTTCAAACAGAGCACATCGAGTGCATTAAAGCTTTTGCTCAGGAGCTGCAGTTGAGGTGAATCAATACCGGGGGTGTTATGATCGTCATTCTCTTTTACCGAGCTGTTGTCAGGTTAAGCTGTATGTGCCTGATGTTTTATAGAGTATTTCCTGTAGTGCTGTCCCTGAGCAGCCTGGGCCAGTGGAAAGTGTCCCTGCCCATGGACCTTAAGATGAGCTTTAAGGTCTTCCTAACACAAACCATTCTGTCATTCTATGATTCTAGTTATTTACACCACGGAATGGGTGATGGTTCCCAGGCTAAATGATACCACTGGTTGATGTCCACCCTGGCTGGACGCTGGGATTTTCTACAACCCATTCTATGATTTCTCTACAAAGGGAATTACCTTGGTTCAGTTCAGACTGAAGCCTGGGACTGCATTAACACGCATGCAGTGAAAAATTCTTGGGAGCTAAAACACTGGTGTCAGAGGGAGTGAACAACTTCATCATTACAGAAGTAAAATTACTCCATAGTTGCTAAGTGTGGTAGGACAAGTTTGATTTTCATTAGTTGTAAACATATATTTATATAATTCAGAGATTTAGGACAACTTTGCAGCTGAAAGGATAGGTGCCTTTACCCACTATCTTTCCAGCAAGGCTGTGAATTACCCTTCAGTGACAATGCTGTGAAGCAGGTTGTATAAAATACACAACAGATCCACTAAAAAACAGCTAATTAAACTTGTTTTTTTCTCAGAGGAGGGGACAGTTCATAGAAAGGTGCATAGAAAGTTTCTTAGAAAGGTGACACTTCTTATCAAGCCAACTGTAGCACAAAATTACAAATTCCATCAACTCCTGTCTGGCACAAATGCTGCCAATGCCACCAGCACAACACTGGGTGATGCAGCTGTGAAATGGTGGGGCCCACTGGAACATTTGGTTGAGAAGGTTTGCTGAATGCCTTTAAGTCACTCTGGCATCACTCTGACCCTCTGAAGTCACTTAAAATCCTCCAATTAAATTTAATGGGCAAGCAAGGCTGTAAGGAATGTACCAGACCTCCTTCCTAGCACCACTTGCTGGCACATAGTGATCTGTTGATAGAAGCCCCGCAAGAGTTAAGAATAAATTCCCCTTGGGTGGTTCATTTTTTTCTTTTAAGATGGCAGCTAGAGATTTCTAACTAGAAAACTCTCAAGTTCTTCATTTAAGCTTCTCTCTACGTAATGTTTGAGCTATTCTTGAATGGTTTCTGCTGGTTTCTTCTTAGAGACCTCAATATCTGTTCAGTTCTACCAACACCATCTGGCACAAAACTCTCAGTGCTCATACATGAGAGTGGAATCACAGAATCACAATGGTTTGGGTGGGAAGGGTCCTTAAAGCTCATCTCATTCCACCCCCTGCCATGGGCAGGGACACCTCCCACTATCCCAAGTTGCTCCAAGCCCTGTCCAAGCTGGCCTTGGGCGTTTCCAGGGATGGGGCAGCAACAGCTTCTCTAGGCACCCTGTGCCAGGGCCTCCCTACCCTCTCAGAGGGAGAAAATGAGTTAATCAAGGTCATAAAATTTTCTATTTTTCCACCCAGTCCATACCTGAAAGTTTCCAGTGAGGAGATGCCTGGCTTAGTCCACTGTCTTGCGCACCACCTGCCTGTGTGTTTTTCAAGTGATTTCTGATTTGTACTTTTTTTTCTTTATAAATAAAATTAAACATGAACATCAGCTAATAACACAAGACCAAGAGCTGTTTATAATCACTTGTACCATCCTTGCATTACTACAGAGAGAATAAATCCAAAGAATCTGTTTTAGGAGGAGAAAAGGGGGTTTGCTCAAGGAACATACTTTAAATTACCACAGCAGAGAGGAAGGTACAGGGGGATTAGAGGGAAGGCAGCTCTGCAGGGATTGAGCAAAGCCATCAAACAATTTTGTTTGGTGACCCTTCTCTTGCAGCCCTGCACCCTTCCCTAAGATGAAAGAGCACCTCCTTAAGACCTTTGAGAGAAGAGGGTGTGGTCTAATGCAAGTTTAGTGGAACGACCACCTGCCCTGAACCACCAGTACAGTTTTCCTCAACTTTGTGAATCCCAAAGGATCACCCTTCCTGTTGTCTGTGAGAAAAGCACAGTGCAATCTCCAGCTGCAACAGAATTCTTAAGTTCCTTTGCTGAATGGTGGTGGTGTTTACGCCCAGTTCCACTTCAGAAGCCCATGGTAAAATAACATGAACTAATGCATAAACTAATTGCACGTCTCTCGTCAAGCAGAGTGGGTGACAGAGTCACAATTCCAGACACCCGTGCTCTTCCCTGGCCCTTCTGGTTTCCCCGCTGTCTTGTATAGTTGATCTGTTACCAGTGTGCGACTGGTTGTGTCCCACACTGACCCTACAGACACCAAATGCCACCATCTCTGTGTGCTAAGGGTGACGTGGGGGGCTCTGCAGCCCTGCAGCCTAGCGTGCTCTTGGGACTACAGGAATGGACCCACTAACCTGACACCCCAAAGAAAAAACAGTTCTTCTCTCAAAGGACTCTATGGCCATGTCCTGAACATCTTCATCATGCAGAAACTCCAGTGCCTTTCCCTGTGCCTGCAGTCGAGCAGGATAAAAACATCCCTCTCACTCTGGTTTCTTCAGACAAGCAAAACTCTTTCTATTTTTTTCCCTGCCTGGCACCCTGTATTTGACCTCTAGCGTTAAACTGAAATACTTCTCAGTAAGCCCACCCCACGTGTGCTTGTTGAATGAACCAGGAGGAACCTGCAGAACCAAGGAAAGCTGTGTGTCAGCCGCTGGTGCTGGGCATTTTCCTCCTGTGCTTTTTCCAGCCTCAGGAAAAATGGCAGGGAGCTTGAAAGTCAGGATGGGAGAAAGAGGAGCTGGCATAAAGCAAACCCTGAGCGGCGAAGCTGGAGCTGGCTGGCAGCAGCTGCTGCAGTGAGGTGGCTGCTCCACGCTCTGGCTTCAGTGTGTACCAGAGTTGGAAAGATGATTTGGAGGAAACAGAGCTTATGAGACCATAGTATCTCTGCAGCCATCTGTGTCACTGTCACAGCTCACACATGAACGTGGCCAGTTTCAACAAGGTTTAACAGGAGGAGCAAGACCACAAAGATGCTGCAGTCCTGCAAGGTTTGTGACAATCAGTAGATAAATTGGGGCATGAGTCTCTTCTGGTTGTATATTTTATACAATTTAATGAGTTCAATAAACAGTTATAACCTGAACTGAACACATGAAATCATCCCCCAAACTGTTGCAGGATGTGCCCTCACATCACACATTGATAGGAAACTCACACTGGCAACATTTCATGTTTTGAATCGGGCACAGCAGACAACACAAACTCAGTAAGGAACCAAACTGCAAAATATGGGCAGAAACCTCCTGTGGGTGGGAAATCACCAGCACTGGGAATCCCTAAGAAACCCCAGTTGTTCTTCCTGGACCACCAAAGAGCAGAAGGAGCAGGGAATGGATCTGACCCGAAAATTCAATGAACAGAGTCCTGCAAGTGCCTTCCAGCTCTGACATCCACTCGGAGTGTGTCATGCACAGAGCAAATTTTATTTGCTAGGGAAAGGTTCTTTACCCAGAGGGAATTTGGGCAATGGAACAGTCTCCCCAGGTCAGAGCCCCAAACCTGAGGGAGCTCAGAAGCATTTGGACAAAGCTCTCAGGCACGTGATGGGACTTTTGGGGTGTCCTGTGAGAGCCAAGAGTTGTACTCAATGATCCTTGAGGGTCCCTTCTGACTCAGAATATTCTAGCATTCTATGCACAACTCATATCAAGTCCAAACCTTGTGTACCAGACCCACAGCTTGTTATAACACAGGTTAATTTGGGGGGGGGTATCAACTCCTTCCCAATCATATCTCCAAATTAATTAATGAATTATGTGAAAGTAAAATAACACTTTCATAGCATACAATAAAAGACAGACAATCTCCTTGCAATTCAGCACCTTACCCCCTTCCTGCCTACTGCACCTTCTTCTCTTATTTTTCAGGAATATTTCTTTCCATTTTATGTTTTTTAGCTGCTGCTGTTGTCAGCCAGCCTGGGGTTGCCTTTCTGTCAGCCTTTGGGGACCCGATCTCTCAGTATCAGTTTCTCAGCTTGTGCCTGTGACTACCAGGCTCAGAAACAGCAGCAGCAACTGCAGCAAGTGAATAAATAACAATGATAAACTTGCAGTTCCCACCCAGGCTGGTAAACAATTCACAAATGGGAAGGATATCAAAATGAAAGTTTGGGGTTTAAAAAGGTTGAGAAACTCCTTCTTAGACACAGTATAGGTCATTTGATCACACTTTGGAGTAAGTTTACAATTTGTTAAGTGAGGTTTGCTTAGAGTAGAGTCCCAAAAAAGGATCACAACAATAATTACAGGCACAAAGACAAGAGCTTTCATCCTCTGACCAGAAAACAAATTTTAAAACCAAACCAAGAAGCAGTTACATAGTTAAAACACAGACTCTGCTTCCTGCAATGCTCAGTATTTTCCCTTCTTCCCTAGCTTTTAAGGAGGAATTCTTTACTGAGAGGCCCTGGCACAGGTTTCCTCGAGGAGCTGTGGCTGTCCCATCCCTGGAAGTGTTCCAGGCCAGGTTGGATTGGGCTTGGAGCAGGCTGGGATAGTGGAAGGTGTCCCTGCCCATGGTAGGGGGTTGGAAGAATACATTCTTTGAGGTCACTCCCAACCCAAACCATTCCATGATTCCAGGCTGTAGGTTCCAGCTGAGGGTTACCTGTGGCACAGCCAGAGGGAGAAACCTGAAATCAGGAGGGTTTTCCCACCAGCTCCACCCCCAGCAGACAGTTTTATCCTTTCCCCCAGGCCCAGCTGATAGGACACGGAGCAAAGCGTGGTTCCTGCAGTTCTCAGCAGGAGGAAGTTTCCCCTGTCCCAGTGAGCACATCCATGAATGATCAAAGGTTTGGAATGCTGCCCACACAGCAGAGATTAACACCCACGAGAGCAGCCTTTCCTTGGTGCTGACAGATTGCCATTTAACCAGCGAGTACGGAGAGCAAGTGTTCCTGTCCTCAGCCACCACGGAGAGACAAGGTTAACATTCCAAGTGATGGAGTGCGGCACAGATTTCCCCACGCCACAGACCCAGGACTCCACACCACACTTGAAAACACTTTAATTTCAGTGATGGATACAGGGAGCTCACTTTCCAGGCTGTGAACTCTTGACAGCTCCTCAGTTTAATACATCAGGAAAAGATTTACACCCCCTCACCCAACTCCCATCCACCTGAAGGAAGGAAAAACGTATATTTGGAGGAGACAAAAGAGGAGGGAAGGTGTTTTATTATACTAGATGTCTTTTACAAGGGAAGTATTTTCAGCCATCTGCTCTAATTATTCCTCCTGTATTGGCCACCATCTTCATGCAACAATAGAAATAATTATCTCCTCAAGGGCAGAAAAAAAATATTTACAGAAACAAACAAAAGTTGATTATCTTTAGCTCCTAGGGAAAAAAAGAAACAAGCTACTTCTTAATGAAGGAGCAATTAGGAAGGTGGGTAGAACATCTATAATTAAACCAGACAAACTGGTGCAGGCTCCTCCCTCCTACACATACTTGAAAGGGATGCAAATGCAAGTTATTTGCTACAGTCAGTAGAATTAACAAGCAAAATGCTGCCCAGTGCCCAGAGAAGCTGAACCTGTCTCTTGGCATCATTCCCTGCCTCTCCTGCTTGTCTCACCTCTAACCCTTTGCCAAATTAACTGAAAAATACTCACCACAGCCGTAAAGCTACGGAATTTCAATTGGCGTGGGGAGGTCTTCCTCTGTATAACAGCATGCCCGAGACAGTTACAGGATTCTCATCCATCCTGTTGTTTAAGAACAGCCTCCTGCCTGCGCTTCACCACTCAGTGCAAAAGAAAGTGCTTTTTCTATATAAACCAAAACCAGAGGACTTTTGCAATTGTCTTTTCATTCCCAGCAGTGTATAAGAATTTTGCTCACTGAGAGAATGAAGGCATATTGTGGGAAAGAAGCTTTGTGGGAAAGATGGAATGGGGTCATCCCAAAGAGAACAGAAAATATACTGTGCAAAAACAAGTATAAAACAGAAAGAAAAAAATATTCTCTCTATTAAGAGCACAGCACAACGCCTCATTTTGTAGACAAATATATGGATTTTGACTTCCAAAAAGAAATTAGAGGATTTTAACTCTCTGTGCTATGAAATACATGAATGGTCAGACTGAAGCTGGTCAAGAAACAGGCTGATCAGGGAAGTGGTGGGATCATCATCCCTGGAAGTGTTAAAAAAATGCATAGATGTGGCACTTGAGGACATGGTTTATGGTGGACCTGGCAGTGCTGGGGGAATGGTTAGACCTGATGATCTTGGAGATCTTTTCCAACATAAATAATTTGATGATTTTTAAGACTGAAATTCCCAAGGCTTCTCCAAGAAGTCTCAGGACAGAGACCACCTAATGCTCATTGCAGGAGCAAACAACTACCAGGAAAGAGCTTCAAACCAGCACACAGGAAACATTTCTTTAGGGAATTTCCCCCCTATGTCAAAGAGGCCAATTTTCACTGCCAAAAAAAAAAAAAAAGGAAACAAACGAGAGATTAAGAATTACCATTATTTGCAGGGTTTCTCTTGACCATGCAGCAATTCCAGAGAAGATGCCTTCATTTAAGTAGCCTGTACTGAGTTTCTTTGGAAATCCAAGTGCCAAAGCAGTCTAGTGGATCCTACACTGTGCTCAGAAACACCTTAAAGGACTTTTATTCATGTGCATATCACTACAGTGCTCCAAATTTGCCATTGATCAAAGCATTTCCAAGCTGGATGTGAGGGAGAAGAAAGGGAGAAAGGAGAACCACGGGAAAAGTCTGAAATGGACAGTCTACTTCCATCCTCTCAGGGAAAGCACCATGTTCACCTTTATCACTTCTATTTTGTAGAATTGTGAAATATCCAGAGTTGGAAGGGTTCCACATGGATCACTGAGTCCAGATGCTGACCCTGCTCAGGACACCCCAAAAATCCCATCCATGGGTAACCTGAGCAGACACTTGTAACCAAACTGTGCAACAAAGTTAGAGAGATAAGGGGACCATTTTCTCCTGGTTTCTGAAATAAATGTTTCCAAAAATGGCAGAAATGGTTGTGCTCAAGTCACAAATCACTAAGGAGGTAGCCTTAGACATTAAAAAAACAAACAAATAACACCATCCTCCCCCAAAAAAAAAACAAAAAACCCCTCAAAAAAAACAGGAGAAGTCAAGATATCTAGAGAACTATACACTGTAAAAAATTAGTATTCATTTATGCTAAAAGACAACATTATCCCCAAGAGGAATGGAAGGATCTGTAGCTCTGAATAAACCAAGGATGGAAATGAGCAGAATGCTTCCGAATATACCTGCGTGGAGAGTCTGTAACAGGTTTCCAGAGAGAGTAGGAGAGCAAGCTCGGTTCCCCCTAATAACTTAGTGTTCTTGACATGACTGCATGGGACAGAACAAGCCTGGAATATAACCCAGCAAACCATTTCCAAGGCCACAAGGTGATTATTTTTATCAATGTCTGCATCATCTGCTGCAGTGTAACTTCTCTTTACCTATTATTCCAGCTTTAAAATGCAGGTGGGATTATCCCACCAGGCGCCTCTTTAATTACTCCCATGAGCACTGATACAACAAGGATCAGGGCTGGGCTCACGGCTGGACATGTGATGCACTATCCAATATCTTTATTTTTAACTGATACTGCTTTTACCCTGAATTTAAAAGAAAGGATCACTTTTCCCTTTTTCTTATTTGTTTTAATTTTAGTTGTCCTGCAGAAATCTTTCCGACTTCTGCTGAGTCGCACAGGCACAAGAAGGGAAGAATCTGGCTGGGCATGTTCTCTATGGGACTGATGAATGACTCTCGTCTCTCCCAAACTATTAGAGGATAAATCTGTTTACACACAAAAAATTGACCTGGGCTGGCGAGGTGGGACTAGAACCAGGAAACTGGCACGTCCCAGAGGTAAAAATGCATTTGCAGCCAAGAGCATTAGTAACTCAAGACCATAAACAAGCCACAGCATCATTAATTACTCAGACAGGGGCAGGCGCAGAAGCAGTGAGAAGACCCAAAAGCCAACTGTAAATAGTTCATCGAGCTGATTAGTTCAGGAAAAAAATGAGTGGGCAGTTTTGGAGGTCAGAGGCCATGGCACAAGTCAGTCTCAAGCCAATTTGCCACTGGACAATGGCATGAGAAACAGCTTAATTCCTATTAAAAAAAAAAAAGAAAAAGAAAACCCAAATAGAACCAGCAAAGCCACTTAAATAATAGCCACCAAAAAGAAAAAGGTTTATTCAGCAGGGGAGTAATCACTGCAGTTTCGGAGCACAGAAGGTAAGGCTCCTTGCTCCAGAGGTATTTAATTAAGGACACGGAGGATTAGTTAAATCTAATGGTGTTTTTATAGGGAGGGCACTGAAAAGACATCACTGATGTCAGGGGGACATATCCCGGGTATAAATGAGCCATCTTCATACACGCAGGCAACAAAACTCACCCAAATTCCATGTAAAATACCAAATAACAGAGGGCTAAGAACATTTTTAATCCACTCTGTAATTAAACAAACCAGGAGACCTCTGGGGAGGTCTCTGTCTCTTTACCACACTCACATGAGGACCAAAGGGTTGTTCTTGGGTCTCTCAGGGTCGTGGTGGGAGGATGAGTGTAAAATCCGAAATCTCAATTTCAAATATTAAAGAAAACACCCTGGGAAACAGAGGAACTGTCTGGGAGCACATGAAGAGCCCTTTTTCATGGGATGTGTATTTTCTGCCTGGTAACTCCTTGTTAATTTACAAAAACCTTTCCAATGTTCATTTACAGCCTGATATTCAGAGACTGATTATTTATTATAGCGGAAACTCTCCTAGTGCAGTTTTAAGCCCAGATTGCCTGAAAACCCCGTGAGTGTAAACACATTGGAGAATTCAGTGTGACCTTCCAGTTTAGATACAACAGCACTGTTTTCCTTTCCAGAACACTGTTAAAGGGCTCACATAATTTACACATCTCTCCAAACCAGCGATTTCTCAAAGTACGGAGGCTTCTGAGACAAATTAAGACCAGCAATTTAATGGTAATGAGAAAATTACAGCACCAAGTTGTTTACTCAAGCAGGATAACCAAGCTTGGTGACCATGTCAGCCTTTGCATTGCGCAAATATTGTCTCCCAGTTGAATGATCTTGAGTTACACTTACTAATCTGAGAGCAAATATTGAAAATGCAAAGATTAGCTCAACAACTTGCCGACCACCTGCAGGAAAAGAAAACAAAATATGTGCTTATGTGTCAGCGAGTAGGATTTCTGAATGGGTGCTACAGCAAATGGGGTGGGCGGAGCGAGGCTCATCCACCCCAAAGGTACCAGTGACAGCTGCTGAACTTTTTTTGGCTCAGGCAGGAAGATAAACAGAATCACAGAGTAGTTTGGGATGGAAGGGACCTCTGAAGATCATCTAGCCCTACCCCCCTGCCAAGGCAGGGTCACCCAGAGCAGGTAACACAGGAACACCTCAAGGTGGGTTTGGAATGTCTCCAGAGAGGGAACTCCATGCCCTCCCTCATTGTAAAGAAGTTCTTCCTCAATCTGAGGTGGAACTCATTGTGTTTTAGGACCCCTTGTAAGAGTCCTGAGTCCACTGTGAAGGTCAGAGCACTGGTGTGGGATCCAGCCTCTGACTTTCCCACAGCTCCCATGGAAACATGGGGAATGCAGGTGAACTGGTACACAAATCACCTCCACCTCAAACCTGGCTTGCAGGGGGTTTGCAGTGATTTACCAGGCAAAGACTGAAAAGTGCTTGGGACAGGGCAAGCTCTGTGTGTAGGCTACAGCTTGGTCTGTCCTATGCATAAAATTCAGCAACCAGGCAGCAAAACCACACAATCCAAGGACAAGCATTGATTCTGCCTTAATTGCATCCACATCTCCTCAGCCAAAGCATCAGGGCCATTGATTATTACTGGGCACGACCATCTACCCAGGGTAGGATCTGATGCAGAGCAGCAGCATTCAAAATTATCCCTGCATCACAGGGATAATTGCAGGTGTAATGAGGTGTAAAGGGTTTGGCCAGCAGTGGAGGCACAGTCAGTTCTCTAAGATGCATCACAGAATGGGAATGGTTAGGGTTGGAAGGGTCCTTAAAGCTCATCCTGTTCCACCCCTTGCCATGGGCAGGGACACCTCCCACGCGCCCAGGTGGCGCCAAGCCCCATCCAACCTGGCCTTGGACACTTGCAGAGACTGGGCAGCCACAGCTTCTCTGGGCAACCTGTGCCAGGGCCTCACCACCCTTTAGCAAGGAATTTCTTCTTAACATCTAATCTAAAAAATCTTTTAGCTTAAGGCCATTCTCCCTTGTCCTATTACTCCATACCCTTGTGAAAGGTCCCTCTCCAACCTTCCTCCAGACCTCCTTTAAGTCCATAAGAAACCCATTTCCTCTCACATTGTGCTCTGGGGATGCAGGATCTGGGACTCCCAGCAGCCACCAAGATTTTCCTGCTCCTGCAGAAGTGACTAACAGTGACTAACAGCGCTGGTGTCCGACTTCTGCGATGGAGACAATCCTACACCCACCTCTCAGGTAGAGAACCTCACCCTGCCCAGCTGTTATGTCAGTAATGCGAGCTTTTGGAACAGCTCCTCCCAAGCTGCGAGCTTTCAGAGCCCGCTTTCAAACTCAGTGTCCTGTTTAGCTTTAGCACATCAACAACATGCTGCCTTCAGCCTATCTGTGTGCATTATCTGCTGCTCTAATGTATCATGTACTGAGCCACAGCATCATTACAGGTAAGTGCTCAGGTTTAAATGCAAACATAATTGCATAATGTGGTACAGCCAGGAAGAATAATGCAGGAAATAGAGCCAGCTCCATCTGATAGTGCAATCTGACTGGAACGCCGGCCCTTCGGATCAAACGCACAGTCCAGATGGGGCAACCAAGAACAAAAGTGCTTCATGGTATCTTTATTGTCATCATCAAAAACACTTATCTGACACAGAGGTAAAAAGGTGAAGATGGGACTCGTACATAAAAGGTCACAGAAGCAACAGGGTATCACCGGGTTATGGGAGCAAGGAAGATGTCATGCCTCAGCAAAGGCCACCTTTGCCCTGTCACTCCAAGCTGAATTTGCCAGTTCCTAATGGCAGTCTGAGCACTGAGTGGCATTTAGAACACTGGGAACACCCACGCCATTTTCCTGCAGTCAAGGGTGTCTATTTAACTGTGATAAACCCAGATAAAGCCTCCCACTCTACTGTGCAAGGAGCTGCACAAAGAGAGGAGAACGTTCCCAACACAAGACGCCTTCCAAATGAGAACATGTCTGCAGCAGATATATACACTTTAATGCATTTATTTTATGTGGCTAAAATTAGAACTGATTCTCGATGGAACAGCACTTCCGTCTACTTAATTCTTTTTTTTCAGTAGTTTGAGATCTCAGTGGCACATGATAGCCATTTCAGGGGTGCAGAGAGCAACACAGCAAAAGCCAGAAGGCAGCAGAAGTTAATTTAGTGCACTTTGAACCATTTGCCCTGAATAGGAACGCCTCCACTGAAGACAGCATCACACACGTCATGGGACAGTAACCACTCTTGTCATTTCAAGAGGTTTTAGCCCAAACTTCATTCAAATCAGACAAGATGAGAGCCTAGCGTGAGAGACAACCTCTCCACCAACACACTGCCCTTTGAATTGAGAAGCCTTTGAGCTGAAAGCACAAACTGCTGCTGTTTGAGCTGTAAAGCCATCCCTCTGTCTGTAACAGGGCTGTAACAGCTCATCTTTGTTGGAAATGCAGATCCCCTGCAATAATGCACTCCATGGCCTTCACTCTCTGCCCTCCCACACACACATTTGTCTGCCTGCTAATTATTTGGCAGGATATAAAATCCAGGGTCCTTCTACCCAAGGATCTCTGCTGGCACATCCTTACCCCAGTATCTGAATGCATTCAAGTGCTAAAGGGTGCAGACATGTGCTGAGCAATATTCCAGGGGTGGATTTCATTTTGGAGAGAGTTGGGTACCATCCTAAAGCACACACATAAATGAGGATGTATGGAGACGTGGAAATGCCAGCTGTCACCAGGTGGAGAAACTCACCCAGAACTGTAACCCATGATACCTGTATTCAAGTCCTTCATGTATCTGACAATCCAGAAACTCCTTCTTCCAGACCTAAAATTGAACACTGGCTTGGGGCCGTGCCAGGGAGCAGCATCTGCAATCCTTTCAGCATGGAAAAATCTCAATTTCTGCAACATTGTCTGGGCCATCTCAGCTTCGAAGCCACATTTTAAACACAGTGGCTACATCCACTGTCTTACCCCAACAGGGCTCCCAAAAAGCGACTGCAGAGCAACACTGAGTGCCCAAGTCCTTCTGAACCAATTCATTTCAGAGAACCATGGAATCACAGACTGGTTTGGGTGAGAAAGGACTCTAAAGACCGTTTAGATCTAACTCTCTGCCATAGGAAGGGACACCTTCCACTATCCCAGGTTGCTCCAAGCCCTGTCCAACCTGGCCTTGGACACTTCCAGGGATGGGACAGCCACAGCTCCTCTGGGAACCTGTGTCAAGGCCTCACCACCCTCACAGGGAAGGATTTCTCCCTAATATCTAACCTAAATCTACCTCAGAATGGTCTTTGCTGCCTTCTTGTGCCTGCCCTCCCAGGTTTGCTGCAGGGAAAACCTCCCCTCAACACTGAAAGCAAAAACTGCATCTTCTACTCACCAAACACAGGTTAAGACAGGAGAAAAAACTGCAAATAAAGATGAATTAGAGAATGAAAGAGCAAGAGAGTATATGTGAAAGAGGGAGCACTGTAACCCCTAAGTGGGTGAAGCCAAGCCCGACCCTTGATCAGAATCCCAGACCCAGAGAAGATCTGTGAAAGCAGGAAAATAAATCAACAAGCAAAACAGCAATCCCTTTCCTCAGTTTTATTTGAGGAAGTTAAAATTTACCCAGGTCCTCACAAACTGTCTTTGGCTAAAATCACCACTAACGAGCTCTGACATTTGAAATTTAACTGGATATGAGCTAACAGCTCCCAGCCCTGCACCACCCATGGAGCTGACTGGGGATATTTTGTTAAAGCCATAGACGGGGCTACACTGAGCTTTATTGAGAAGACCCAGCGTTCAGGGCGAAGTGTTTATAGCACCCACTTCACCTGATGCTTCCCTGCCCTGGAACGTCTGCTTTTCTTCACGGGGGACCACAGAGCACTCAGTGCCCTCCGCTCCTCCCCAGCGCCGCCGTAATTATTTGCTGATTTTTACGAGGTCCCCTTACGATCCCTTAATGAAGTCCTTTGCTCTGCAGCAATTCACAAGGACAGATTGGACACGAGGGGCTTCCACTTAGGGAGCTGCCAATCAGGGGATGGTACCCAGCATTTATCGAGCAGTTGTTAAGTCAGTCTATCACCCGGCTATTACAGGCTCATCACGAAAACAGCTTGCTTTTACTGGCAACCACATTAAATTAACCCTTTCCTTAGAGACAGGGGGAAGCCTCGCGTGGACTCATTGTGGCAAAGAGCTCCTGCTACAATTATTTTTTAAAGTTATTAATAAACACTCTCTGAACTGAAATCTCCCTGCTTTTGATTTGTTTTTCCTCTACCTGCACAGCTGGTTCACATTTTTATTTTAGTACATCACATGCTAAACCTCATGATAGCACCAACAGTAACAAAGTCAGGAAAAAAATCAAACTTAAAAAAAAACCCTGAACAGCAAATACTGTTTGTCCTTTCTCCATTCCTTCCTCTAAACGCTGCGCACAGAAGAAATCAAGATAAAAGTTGATTGTCTTTCCATCACTACCAGTGGTTTTCTACAAGACCAAATTTTTCAGGATTTTGTTATCTTCAGGATTGATCCACTTTTTTTTCAAAGAGGAAAACCATAATTCTGCTCCCCTCCCACACACTTCATCCAAGGCTTCTTCTCACTTTTTGTGGATGGGGTGGGACACCTGATCCTGCCCTCATGGCAAGAGGACAGGCCAGGCACCAGACTCAGAACGTTAGAGCTACAGCCATGGCCCAACCACATCAAGAATCCCTTCCACGATCCCACTCTGGCCAAGACTATGCCACTGAAATCTCCCAAATTTCATTAGAGGGTGACCACATGCCCAGTCCTTGCTGGGTGCTGAGCCAGACCCCAGAAATATTTGGGAAGGCGTCGTAGGTCAGCCAACACCCCTGGTACACAGAAAACACCGTGTGGAGCACCCAGCCCCCAGCGCTGCTCTGTTTGGGACTGGGGAGAGGACACAAGGCAGACGGTGACTTAGAGTCCTCTGTTAGTGACACAAGGGGCTGAAAAGCCACATCTTTATCCCATGTCACACCACACGAAGGACAAGACTATCAGATATGTTAAACCATGCTCCAATGAAGAACAAGCCTGGGCTAGGTGGGTCTCCAAGTTGCTTCACCCTTTTTCCATTAAATTCAAGATGGGCAGCTGAAGAAGGTGCAAGATTTCCTCCAACTTCACCCAGAGCCCAAGGCTGGACACCTCAGCACAGTCCCAGGCATCCAGCATTCCCATTTCCTTCCCCCAAACTGAGACAAAGCCAGGTTGAACAGGGCTTTGAGCAACCCAGTCTAGTGGAAAGATCTACATCTTTTAAGACCTTTCCAACTGAAAGCATTCTGTGAGACCGAGTCCCACAGATGGAGAACCAAAGCCGTGGTTTCAAACGCAGACAGTCCTTCCCCCTCCAAAACTGCCTGAATGCCAAAGGAGTCAATTAGAGTCTCTGCCATAATTAAACAGAAAAGTGGCAGCAACACTCTGTGCAAGTGCCAGGGAGCGAGTGGAGGGGACATGAGCACACAGTCACTCAGCTTCCCCGCACCTCCTGACCCTGACTGGAGCCTTCCTTTTGTACAGGAAGGGAAAGACTTGCTTTCTGTTCCCTGGAGGGGCACTTCCAAAATGGCACTTGTCACTCCAAATCCATTTCTCTTAAGGGTTGGAAGCAGGGATAAATGGAGGGGGAAGGAAAACAACTCTCATTAAACTATGCCGTGTTCAGTTCTGATTTCACCCAGGTTTGTTTAAATGCATATGGAAAAGCCTTGAGGTGCTTTGGATTAGACAGGGACTGGCATCCCATCCTGGGGACTATGGCATTCCATCCTAGGATATCCTGGGGATCGCTTCCAATGAACCCCTAAGTGCAGCTGTATGAGTGGTGGGGAGAAGAGGATTCACCGGAAAGCCACTTATAATTCAGGAAGTAATCTCCTCAGAGACATTAGAAAGATGGTGGGATTGAAAATGAAAAGAAGAGGCTTTTCACAATGGGAGGGAAAGATAAATTTATAATTCAATCTTTCATTTTTGATCTGACAGCAGGAGAGGAAAGAGTTAAACCTCAAACCAGGAAGCAAAAAGTTAAAGGAAAATAGAACCACACCACAAGCCCATCTCCTAAATTTCCCATTGCAGCCCAAGGCCGAACCCATTAAAAGGAAAAAAAAAAAGAAAGAATAAAA
>VZRQ01010871.1:77349-88662 GCA_013397975.1 Machaerirhynchus nigripectus
AAAAAAAAAAAAAACAGAAAAGAAAAACAGAGAAAGGAAGAGAAGCAATTTTGCTTATCCTTTCCTCACACACTTAGCAGCCCCTTTTTCCTATTATTTATTTATTTACCTTCCCCTTCCAGAACAAGGCCCTTATTTTCTCATTTAGTCCAACAGAGATTGTCCTCCTGGAATGACCTTTTTTTCCTTTCTCTCTCTCTCCTCCTCTCCTTCTTCCTCCCCCCTCCTCCCCGCTGCCTCCAGGCCATTGCCCTCGTGCCAGTAACTAGATAACACACTCTATCAGAGATTTTTTAAAAAATCATTGCAAAGGCACTAGGGCTGATAGTGGCATCAATCCTTGCCTGACACGGGCTCGGGTCAACCATTTATCTCTTCACATTTCCTGTGGTTACTGGGGAGCCCATCTTGGTTCTCTACATCTTAACAACCTTGCAGATGGTACCTCCCTGCTCCAGCAGCCTCCGCACCCCAAGACTGGTTTTGTGGCTTTATTTTTATTAGTTTTTTTATGGAGCATTCCACTTCTTTTGTGTGAGGGTCTGGTGGGTTTTATTGCATTCCCCACCTCCTTCTGAAAATAGCACGGTGACCAAGATAACAGTTTAAGAAAACAGGGAATTTGGAGATGCAAGGGTGGGCTTGCTGGGCTGTTAAAAGTGCACATTTATGAAAATACACACAAAATATTATAGAAGAGTTCCATCTAGTCCTACTCCTGATGTCCCATCCTGTGTGACATGGCTATTTTTGGCTGGTTGCGCTGCCAAAGGACCCAGGAGCCCTACTCACAGCCGAAGACAACATAAAGTCAGATTCTATCAGGATACTTGCTAATAAATTCAATTAAACTATTCCCAAACCTCAGCAAGTTTTGATGCACCATGGCCAGATAAAGGGTTCTGGTGCTTTGCACTCTCTGAATGGATACACAAGAATTAAAATATCATATTTTATTACAATTCTCCCTCAAGTGGAGAAGAGGGCAGCTGTTTTATTAACTCCCTCCAAACAAACTCCATATTAAACTGGAATCTGCTCTGTTCCTTCCCCATTCCTGGCAGTGTTCAAGGCCAGGTCGGATGGGGCTTGGAGCAACCTGGTTTAGTGGAAGATGTCCCTGACCATAGCAGGGGGATTGGGACTAGATGATCTTTTAAGGTCCCTTCCAGCCTGAACCATTCTGTGACTCTGTGATCCCTACCCTGCCTAAGTACTCTCAGCCTGCTGTAGTGGTTTTCCACATGGACTGCAAAGTATGAGCTCTTGGCCCTCAAAAATGCACCCATCAAACATCCACACAACACAGGGACAGCATTAAAAGGAGGTGAAAGAACAGAGTCACTTCCCGTCACTTGTAACCCTCATAGATGGACAACATCAAGGGTTGTCCCTGCCCACGGCAGGGGGTTGGAATGCGATGATCTTTAAGGTCCCTTCCAGCCCAAACCATTCTATGGCTTGTCATCAATCCTGCTACGAGTAATGAAATAACAGACCCTTCCATGCTCCCTGAAAGCTGACTAGGATTTGCCACCTTGGTAAATCACCAAATATCTCCAATGGTTAAAACCATTTAATTTCTTTCCTCACCTCGAAATACTTTGGTGTCAAGAGAGATGGTAAAGAGAGCAAAAAAAAGGCAACAAAAAGAATAAATCTAAAATCTGCAGAGGAATCCAAGGGATTTGAAGAGCTAGTCCTGATTACACTAAGTGGAAGTTGAACAGAAAGGATATTTGAGGTGACTGTACATATATCAGACACAGCCTTTGTGGGGGTTTTATTTTTTTTCTTTCATGAGAACTGAACACAGCAGTTATCCCTGTATCCATCGCCGAGCTAGGAATTCACAGATCCTCAATACTCTAAGCCATCCCTTGAATCTCAAGACCTTTCCTTAATGCCCTATTAAAAACAAACTCGAGGTAACGTGGACATCCAGGCAGAGCCATAGTCCAGGATGGCATTTTTATCTGGCAAGTTATTTTTTATTAAACTCCTGTCCCTCAAAAGGGACAACCTTGAGGGTTGGGTTGCAGGGAATTCACTGGGATACCAGTTCAGCTTCCCCAGGGCTGACTTAATACGTGGCATCTGCCCTCTGCCGAACATTCCATCACCCGTGTGGGCCAGCAGAGGAGGGGGAGTGGGAGCAGGGAAGCGCTGCTCCAACAGCATCTTTGCATCGTGATTAGGTCTGGTCCAGCGATCCGGAATAATAATGGGATGGCTCACTAAGCATAATGGGTTCAGAACCATCCGAGCCTGGTCAAACCCTCCCATGAGCATCCTCTCCTTGTGTTTTCAGGGTGTTTTGCACATGTCATCAGTGTCACCAGAGCTGACATCTCATTATGCAGCCAAGGTGGAAGTGGACAGGTACTGAGTGAGCATTAGAACTTCTCTTTTCCCTTTTATTATTTAATTAATATCTTTCCATTTTCCAGTGCATTCTTGAAGCTGTGAACTAATTAAGTCCTGTGGGATATACAATCAGTGCTGGGGTTTTTCCCCCTCCCCCTCTTTTCAGTAGGCTAAATTGCATTATATACTGAAACAAAAATAATTGTGCAACTCTTCTTGGATAAAAACAGAGCAAGTTACAAACACTAATGATGCTGAATGCAATAGTGGGGCAGAGGCCTGCTGCTTACTTCTTGTGACCTAATTAAGTCATACAGGGCAAAATACTTCAAACACAAAGTGAGGCAAGAGCTTAAATCAGTTTCTAAAGAAAATCATAAAAACTCTTCTCTGGGAGGGGGTGGTGGGACACTGACCAGACCCCAGGAAAAATCCAAATTGATCTGAAATCTCATGAAGTCTTCCATGAAAATCACAGAACTCCAGACAGCAACTTGAAACTCCATGAAATTTTGTGAGTCCTCTAGATTTAGATCTGAGCCCAGCTCAAACTGTAACCATGCACCTGATGTTCCTGGAGGTCTTTTCCAACATTTAGGATTCTATGATTCATTCAAGCAACAGCTCAGAGACCAGATTTGAAAGGACAAAAATTGAGTGATGGATTTTGCAGCACCTATCAGAAAATGCAGCTGTTTAGATAATATAACTGATGAAAAAATACCCTAAAAATTGTGTCATAGAATAATGGACATATCATAGAATATCCTGAGTTGTAAGAAACCCATTGAGTCCAACTCCCGGCTCCGCACAGAACAACCCTAAGAACTTCAGTCTGTGCCTAAGAATGTTGCCCAAATGCTGCTTGAACTCTGGCAGGTTTGGTGATGTGAGCATTTCTACCTCTTGGGCTCAAGTTCCCAGAACCAACTTTTTACATTTTATTTATTTCTTATTTTCTGTTCTCAACAAGTCTGTTCTCTCTTCTTGCCAGTGGCCATCCATTCCACGCTGTAAGCCTTTGTCAACCTTTCTGAATTACCTCTTTTCACTTCCAATGCCATCCTGGAGCTAATCCTGCTCCATCATCATCATCATCATCATCAATCACCTCTGAGACAACCCTCCCACAGCACCCAGCTGCACTGAGTTCTTGGTTTGCCTGGGCATCCTTCAGCTGGCAGCAGAGGAAGCAGGAGACAAACCACTGAGCAGTGCTGCCGTGCTGAGAACAGGATCATGCCCCTTTTCTATGGAATGCTTTGAGATCCTTGCATGAGCATGCAAGAGAAGTGCCAGATGTTATTATAAAGAGATGCAGCCCCATTACTTGTACACAGAGGTGTGCTGCCTGCTAATAGCACCATTATCCTAAGGCACGTGGTGCTATTAATGCATTTCACTGCTTAGTGCTGAACCTGGGGACCATTTTTTCCACTGGAAAGGTAAGGCCAGTTCACATGACATGATTTAAACCTCCACAGTGAAGCATGCATGCGCTGCACCAGGTCGTAAATCTTAACGGGATGCTGTCAGCCAGAAAGGGACCAAAATTGAAGCCATTTATCTGAACTCCCCACCCATCCACCTCTGCTCACCCAAGCCAGTTTTGGGAAGAGGGATAAAATGATTCCAAATGCCCACTGGGTTCATTAGGCAGCAGCAAATCCCAGATCTAAAGAGCCGCTGTTTTCACCCTGCTTTGAATGAATTTGTTCATTCAGGACGCTTAGGACTTCCTTGGTTTTCGCCTCTCTGAGCAGAAAAACCACAACAGGAACAAACCCCGCAGCTTCTTCCTCTTCTTGCTCCCACCTGAGTCAAAAGACAACCCCTCATCCTGTCGTCACTGAGGCCACAGGACCTGTGACACTGCTGAGCTGCTCAGGTCACAGACAGCAGTGGGGAATAGCCCTCCAAGCTGCTGCCCAGGCTCTGGGGCTCTAGAGATGCCCTTAACCCATTTGGGAAGGAAAACAGGAATATAAGGTGTAGTTATCATTTAATCTGGTACTTGCCCTGGCACTTGCCTTTGCTGGCCTCCTGCAGACACCGCCCAGCAATTTTTGGGGGTTGTTTTTCTCCTCAGCTGGGCGTGTTTTAGGTGCCATAACTAACAAGGCTGATGAGCAAATGAACCCTAATAGGCAGCATTCTGCATCTGACATTCCTTCACAGACCAAGGACAGGCTTAACAGAAGTGAGGAATTGCAGTTTAGGATACTCCACTGCCATAGTAACGTTCATGTAAGGTAGATTTGCAAGTATTCAGAGACTCTTAAATATAGAATAGATCAGATATATAAAATTAAATACAGAATTCAACACTAGAAATGCCACCAAAATTACTCTGCCAGGACCTCCTGCACCTACTTTTGAGGTGAAAAAGTAAATTTAAAGTCCTTAAATACAGAAAACCTCTTTGCAGATAGAGTTACAATTACCGTGGTAACTTTAACATTGATGCTGAGCAAATGAACTTCATTTTCCTAAACTACGCTAAAAGACTGTGTGAAAATTTTATTTAATAGACAAAAAATAGCTTTTGGGTTGTATCCTAAGTCAGGTGTGTAACTATCCCCACTCACTCTTCCGTGTATGGAGGAGGTCTCCACCGCTTCTCAGGAGCTGCTCCTTTAGGAAAGGATAGTGACAAAGGGATATTTGGTGTTCAACAAATATCCAGCCCCTTTAAATTTCTTCTTAGGTAACTAAACACCCCCAAAAACTCTGCAAAACTGTGAGGACTCTAAAGGGACATTTCAGGTTTGCAATGACATTTTTAGGTATAAAATCATGACATTTATGCTGGTTCAGAGTTATATTTTTTTCGTAATGAACTCTTGGCATATGTCTTCTTTTCTTGCTGTACCCACAGATAGCACTGGGAAGACTGTCCCATTTTCCTTCCGCTACTGAAAAGCAGCAAAAATCAAATATAACCAGGGCTGCACTGAATGCTAAGTCTCTGCCAGAGAGCTGAAACTGTACCTCATGGCTAACATTTCTGCTCAACAGAAAATAACATTTTTAGAACAGAATTGAATTTATATTAAAAAAAAAAAAAAGGGGGAGAGTGTTAAAAATATATATACATTGCTCAGAAAATAAGGTAAAGCTCGTTTATGTCTGATAAAATACATGATTAGCCATAGTTAACCATTAATTCAGCTGTGCTGCATTAGAACTGCTATTCAAAGTTGGAAAGCATTTAATATTATATATTGCTGCTGCTCAGCCTAAATTGTTTTTTTTTCTTGCCCCCCTTTAAATGTACACAATATTACAAATTTAATTTTAAGCTGTTTGAATCAGTCTGTAAAAAAGATTTGATTATACCTGAGTGTTCTGGCCCCAGTTTTTCCATATCTCAGTAATCTTGGCAGTAATTGGCTGATTAGCTCCCTCACACTCCATCTCTGCCTCAGTTTCCATGGTAATGTTACAGGAGCTATTATAGATGAGAACTTCATCTCTTTCCACTTTAGGGCTGAAACGAGAAGGGAGGTTAAATGGGGTGTCATCAATCTTAATGAAATGCAATTATTTTTACTCTTATTAATCATTGCAAGCCATTAGCTTGTGGCAACTCCTGGCCACCATTTGTCAAACTTTGCAAATTTCTGTAATTTTGTTTCCATTCTTTTATTGTTTATTTGTTTTCCCCCCCTTTATCTGCACACACTCAGGATGAAAATACATACAGTAAATATCTCTCAGTGATGCTTTTCTCCTTCCCCAAACCATCACAAACAGGAACAAATGCCATTCTAGGACCAAGGCAGGCAGATAAGTGCAGACAGCAGCGAGGGAATCAGCAGTGTTGGGAGCAAAGATGGACTCCTACAAGGAGTAGGGTTTGTTTGTGCCTCCCCCCTCCCCATCTTACTCACACTTAGCAATGGGGAATGAATAACTTGCAACTCCCCTAGGGCAAGGGGAGAAATTGGAAAAACCACACAACTGGCTAACTGGTCCCTAATTCCAACTGTGAAAAAATGAGCTCATTTAGGGGTTCCAATTCCTGCTACCCAGCTGATTGCAATGATGCTTTGTTGCTAATATTGGAACATTAACTTAGTAAATTAATTAAACTTACTTAACAGCCCAGACTAAGCAGATTCGATATATGTGCCAGTTATACCAGCAGACATTTGCTCTAAAGCCTCCCCTTGCATAGGGGGAAGATGTAATAGAAAAGGTTGGGGGGTAGAAACGTTTTTTCCCTTGGTTTTGCTGCTGACAGTGATGCCTTGAGTGGCTACCTAGAAACAGACAGGAGTAAGGGAATAAAGGCAGGGATTTATTTGAAAGGCCCTCAAAGGTACTCCCTGGGGAGCCAAAGGCTACATCCAAAAATGGACCCCAAGATGGACGACAGGTCACGAGTTATTCACACTTTTATAGGTTTGGTCCATTTGCATATCCAGCATAAATTCACCAATTAAAACTTTAGCTAATGATGTAATTTCTTCAGTTCTCCACCTCTTTAGGGGCGCTAGTTTACTTTTTTTAGCCTAGGACAGTCTGAGTGTACTTGAATAGCAAGCTCAGAGAAGATTTGTTGTGTCTGTCTGGCCTAGGAAAGCAGCTGCAGAGCTACAAGAAATTTCAGAGTTACACACGAGGCACTACAGAATTTGAAAAGTATAAAAGTTAAAACCTAAGGCATCAACAGTTGCTGATTTTGGTAGTGTTTCACTGTGGGGAGTTATAGGATTCAACATGTGGTTTGGTGGTGAGCAAGGTGTGGTGCAGGGTTAATGGTTGGACTTGATGATCCCAGAGGTCTTTTCCAACCTAATTGATTCTGTGACCCTTGGCCATTGCTACTTCTTCCTCTCCTCCCCATCCCACCATCAGATTCACACCAGCAGCTTGTAGGAAGGTGAGAAGAAAGGAGAGGATCTAAAGCAACAACAACATAGCTC
The DNA here is from genome assembly GCA_013397975.1 of Machaerirhynchus nigripectus. Taxonomy (NCBI): domain Eukaryota; kingdom Metazoa; phylum Chordata; class Aves; order Passeriformes; family Dicruridae; genus Machaerirhynchus; species Machaerirhynchus nigripectus. The sequence continues at coordinate 84,648 of VZRQ01010871.1, forward strand.
AGAAATTACACGGCTTTTGTGAATAGCTAAGAAAGGACAGAGTTCACAGCATGACTTACTCAGAAAAACAGAGGATCAAATAGGCAGGATCAGGATTTTAAGAGGTCTTCAGGTTCCTGAAAATCCCATATAGCAGGATTTGCTAAAGTGTCTAAATTAGAATCAAAGAATGGTTTGGACTGGAAGGACCTTAAAGATCACCCAGTTCCATCTCCCTGCCATGGGCAGGGACATCTTCCACTATCCCAGGTTGCTCCAAGCCCTGTCCAACCTGGCCTTGGACATTTCCAGGAATGGGAATGTTCTATTGAATGAACAGCTTCTCTGGACAACCTGTGCCAGGGCCTCCCCACCCTCAGAGGGAAGAATTCCTTCCTAATAACTAAAAATATTCTACTTTTGTCAGTTTGAAGCCATTCCCCCTCGTCCCATCACTCCAGCCCCTTGTCCAACGCCCCTCTCCAGCTCTCACGTAGTCCCTTCAGGCATTGAAAGGTGTTCTAAGGTCTCCCCAGAGCTTTCTCTTCTCCAGGCTGAACAACCCAAATTTTCCCAGCCTTTCCTCACAGCAGAGCTGCTCAATCCCTCTGGTCATCATCCTGCTTCCTCCGGACTCGCTCCAAGATCTCCATGTCCTTCCTGTGCTGGGGACCCCAGAGCTGGACGCTGTTCCAGGTGGGGTCTCTGAGAGTGGAGTAGAGGGGGAGAAGTTCCTCCCTTGCTCAAAACTCTCCCAAAAATGACCAAATTGGAAAGCCAGGGCTCAGAGCTTTGTTGGGAGGATGATGATCAGGGTGGTTTGATGACCCTGAAGATCTCTGACCTGCATTTAGGGGCTGTTTGTTTTGTTGCCCTTTTCCAGGGTTAAAGTGTTAAAGGAATCAGCCACATTAGACACCACAAAAATATTAAAAAAAAAAAAAGCCTTCTGCAACTTGCTGAACCCTTTTAACAGTGAATTTTTGGTTTTTATATTTAAATGAACTTTTCCCTCTGCTGTATCAATAATCAAAAGCCAGCCTTGGGGAACTGTACTTGCTTTTGATAGCAACACTTTGAGAACTGATCTTGTCCTGCACAATAATTCAGTGGACTGGGCTATCTTTCAAGACTGCAGAGTACTTCCTTTTAAAGCTCGAACACAAAACTGCTCCTTTTAAACAATCAACTGTTTTAAAGGCAGAAGGGGGTGGTGGTCGGCTGCATGCAGGGCATGAACACAGTTTGCCAAACATTCAAGTCAATACAAGGGCCTTTGAGTGGTTTTCACAGTTTTTGTAAAAAAGTAAATAAGCTTTGCTTGTAACAAGAGCCAGCTCCTTTCTGTCCTTGTGTAACCACATCCTGAAACACCGATGCTGGAAAACTGTTAACAAATTGCAGTTTTTAAAGGAAATGCAAGAAAAGTATGAGAATTATTACAGGGAATTCAGGAATGTACCTTGATACAAATGCTGTTAATGGCAAAACTTGCAACTCTCCTAAGGAATATGCTGATAAAGGATGGGCTGTGGTACAGACTGGATAAGGAAAACATTTATTTAAACCACTGAAAAAAATTGTCCACATGGCTGCCCCAAGCCTGGAAGTGTTCAAGGCCAGGCTGGATGGGACTTGGAGCATCCTGGGATAGTGCAAGATGTCCCTGCCCATGGCAGGGAGGCTGGAATGAGATGAGATTTAAGGTCCCTTCAAACCCAAACTATTCTGTGATTCTATAAAATTAGTAATAAGGAACAGGAGAGATTCAATGTGCATTTAAGCCAGGAATTACTTCATAGTTTTGTCCCCATCCTGGGACAAATGTTTTAATTCTTGAGCATTTGCACAGAACTCAAATTCATATGTATTTTTATCATTGTTGTTACTATTTACTGTTATTAATTAAAGCAATCAACATGTATTATTTCAGAAATCCTCAAAATAGTTTTTTCCTGGTGGAACCACTTAAATTTTCTAAGACTTCTGTACAAATTCCATTAATAGTTTAGAATTAAGTATTATTCTGAACTGAAATGTGGAAAAGTTTTCAGAACTTCTGAAATAAGTTAATTTGTATGATACAAACCTCTCAATTTTTTCCCTCTATTTCTTCCCAGATTTCTCAAATCAGGAAACTTTTTTGAAAACAAACAACCTTTGCCCCTACTTTCCTTTAGCAAGAACTATTTTAGAAGTAAATTCACTAGAAAAAAATATCAGCCCAAGTTTTAATTTCTAACTAAAAGACAAGCATGAGCACAATAGGGTGAAAAGTTAAAACAATAAGAAAGACGTTGAAGAAGTGGGGAAAATGCAAAAATAGTAGGTAAAAAAAGTTGGTTGAGTTGATTCAGAGATCTCTCCCTGATAAGGTTCCCAGGAGGAACAATAAACCCTGTCCCTGAGGCATTCACAGTTAAATTGGAATAAAAACCGCCGTGAAAGCAAGCAGCAAACAGTCAGTAAAAGGACTTCGTGACTTTCTCTGCAGTGGCAGCCCAAACCAAGAAAAGGAGCAAGAAGAAAAGTAATCATAGGAGGGTTTGTAGTAGTAGTAGTAGTAGTAGTATATCATCGAAAATGCATATTTTTATCAGTGAATTGCTGAGCACAATTTTGATACTCAGGGAAAAAGGAGCAGGAAAGAAACACGGGTGGCGTTCTCCAGTCCCTGTAAAGTTTGCTGGTTTTCTGGTTGAGGGTTACACTGAGGTGAGGAGAAGAAAAGCAAAGTTCAACCAGACAAGGCAAGGCTCCTGGAGTCTCTTGATTTGAAACAAGTCATTCTGGGAGCAATAGAACTGATGGAATTAGTTTAATTTCACATTTTTCCCCCTTCTAGGTCTCCTTACTTTTGTCTTCTCCAAAAGATCTGTCCTCCCCATCTCCTGGGATGTTACAGGACATTACCAGTGCACAGTGTGGCTTTGGACACTTGGCCAGTTGTACAGAATTCTGCCCTCTGTCTCCTCAACAGGAAAATAATTTCTTTCTGCCTGACACTGATTTTCTCAAAACTGCCAAGGATTTCCTTAAAAAGCCCAGACCTTATGAAATCTAGGTCAAATTAAAAAAGTGGTGAGGAAGAAGTGACAGACTGACAGACAGGTGTTGCAACTGCGTAAACCTGTTTTTTTTAAATCGATTTTAGTTGGAAAATTCTATTTTTTGTATTTTTAAGCAAGTGGAAAAAATTGTGCAATTCCTGTCTTGCTGTCTTTGTACAGTAAATGCCTGGGGTTTTTTTTTCCCCTCAATTCAGGGTATCCAGAGCTCCCTCTGGTGATTTAACACCAGGTATGATGTAAGGATCAGGTCAGGGTAAGGATCAAACCTCTGCAACTCCACTGAAATACCTGGACTGTGGCAAGATGCAGCAGTCATGAGTGGGTTCACCATAGGCAATGCATTGCAGTGCTATTCTAATTATCCGTTTACTAAATAACATCTGGAAGGTTTTGTTCAACTGGTTCCAGTATCTAAAGGGGGGCTACAGGAAACCTGGAGTGGAATGTTTCACACAGGCATGCAGCGATAGAACAAGGGGGAATGGCTCCAAACTGAGGGAGGGGAGATTCAGATCAGAGATTAGGGAGAAACTCTTCCCTGTGAGGGTGGGGAGGCCCTGGCACAGGTTGCCCAGAGCAGCTGTGGCTGCCCCATCCCTGGAAGTGTCCAAGGCCAGGTTGGATGGGGCTTGGAGCAAACTGGGAGAATGGAAGGTGTCCCTGCCCATGGCAGGAGGGGTGGAAAAAGATAACCTTTGAGATCCCTTCAAACCAAATCCTTCAATCTTTCATCTGTTTATTCCTTAATTCAGACATCCCACTTACTCCTCAAAGTAAATGCTCTTCAGGAATAAATCCTCACTGCTCCATCAAAGACAACAGTTCCAAGTTACACTCCTGGACAACTTGGCCTTGGATTTGCGAAGCATAAGCACCCTTGCATGCCCTGCTGAATTTACTCCATGACTTTTTACTCATGAAACCACTTGGAGAAAGGCAAAGCAGAAAAAAAAAAAAAAAAAAAA
>VZRQ01010871.1:88670-109171 GCA_013397975.1 Machaerirhynchus nigripectus
GAAAAAGAAAAAGAAAAAGAAAAGAAGAAAAAAAAAAAGAAGGAAAAAAACCAGAAAAAAGATTTCTGCTTTTCATAATGCCTAATCTTTTTTCCCATTGGCATCCACCAGATGTTGCTTTGGATCAGAAGATAAATATTAAAACCTAAGAAGGAACAAAGCAGGCTGTTTATGAGATGGATTTTCTGATGTCTCTCAAACACTTTTAAAAGGCAGGAGGGAAGGAGGGGGGGACTGGAGATGCTTTGATAGGCACAGGGAATGAATTCCACAACCCAGCGGAGCTCTCTAGTGGTCTCAAGGCCAAACTGCTCTATTGGCATCAGCGTGAGAATTAGGAGTCTGCTCCTTCAGTCCATCATTTGGCAGGGGACAGTTCTGCACAAGGTGGAATAATATGTGGGGGATGTTATTCATGGATGGACCCACGGGGCTGTTGATGAGTCACAACACTAACCTGGCAAAGAGTCCAGCAAAATGCCCCTGGGGTGAGGTGTCCCCACAGACATAGACGTAGGACGCAGATCCTCTCTCCTGGGAGGTGCCCACCATGACTTGGATGTCACATTCAATGAAGGTGGCTCTGTCCTCTCGGCAGTCGGCAGAAGAATGTGTCAGACCACAGAGAATGGCCAAAGAGGCTGCAAGACAAGAGAGTGAAAAAAAACAACCCAACGCAGCCTAAACACTGACACTGAGCATATTTTAACTGCTGAGAGGTGTCATTGCAGAAGGCATCCCTGCTCATGGAACTAAATGAACTTTAAGGTCCTTTCCAACCCAAGCCATTCCATGATCCTTTGTCTCCAGATGTGCACCCAGCCTCTCTTTAGGTGCAACCTTTTTGAGGGTTTTTAGGTCTCCGTGCAGCTCCTTCAGCCACATTTGCCATGTGTGAGCAAAATGTAACCTCCTTTGTGCCCTGAGGTTCAGGATGGTCTTTGGGATAAACTGCTCTGTCCAGGAGGAGATGACATAAGGGATTAAATATAAGCATGGACATTTCTTCTGGGATAGACCATGGTTTACAGATCAGGAATAAGGCACAAAACTTTTACCAAGGAGATGTGACAACATCTGTCATAAGCTTGAAATCAAGAAAAGGGTTTGCGGAAGCATTGAAACCCCTTGGAGGGTTTCTGGGGAAGTGGTGGGGACTGGGATTTCACACCTTGCTTTGGAGCCGAGTATGACTTGGGATGTAGACCAAGTTTGACTCCATGGATGTGGTAAAAATTCTAATGGGAGCAGCTGTTTTGAGGTGTATTTAAGGAACAAGTGGTGTGAACATCTGGAGGAATTTTTTTTCATGGAAAGGGTTGTTCAGCACTGGAATGCAATGCCCTGGAAGGTGGTGGAGTCACCAGCCCTGGAGGTGTTCAGGGAGAGCCTGGAGGTGGCACTCAGTGCTCTGCTCTGGGTGACAAGGTGGGGATCAGTCACAGGTTGGACTCGATGATCTTGGAGGTTTTTTCCAACCTAAGTGATTCAGTGAAATTCTGTGAGCAGAAATCAGAGTTTCTTATTCTAAAGCCAGACAAAAAATGCTGAAAAGCACCAATATTATGAACTGTCACTGAAGTTCAGATTCAGTTGAAATATTTGGGTTTCACAATTTTAAAAAGGAGCCCTTTAAGCGTTAAGCCATTACAGACATTAAAACTGTTTCTCTCAAAGCCCTGACTTTTGGAGAATATTCATTAATCCTGAACTAACCAAATAGTTGTAATGAACTCCTGAAAAGGTCTGTGGACACTGTAACAGACTGCGCAGTAGCATCCAAGAGCATTCCTCAAGCATCAGAAATCTAATCAGTGGGAATTTATCAAGAAAGGGCTTTTTTCCTATTTGCTTTTGAAAATTCTATTTTGTTTAAAAGGTGCCTTGTTTGCTAGGGAAATGTCTTGTCTCCTAAGCAATTCTAAAGAATGGGGGTTGGAATTGTAGCAATATGAAAATGCTCTTTTTCCTATATTAAAATATTTAGCACATTTTGCTAAAAATTATTATTTCATAGGGGGTATTTCTGAAGAGTTTATGACTGTTTAATGTTTCAGGTGTTTTTGAAATATTAAAACCTATCATTCCATCTGCTCTGAACTTCAGAGGGAGAGTTTACAGTTCTCTATTTTTCTTCCCTGGATTTAGAATGAGAAAATAAAGTTACCCACATGCTCACAAATTTTGCAATATGCTTAATCCCTTTCTTTCCCCAAATCCAGTGGCAGTTTTCTTGCTTGGCATCCATACAGAGCCAAACACAATCCCTGCCTTGAAGACCTACATCTAAGACAAGTAAGAGGCAGAGAAGCCTAAAAGAATGATGGCTATATTTTGTTTTTATTGTCCAAAAATTCTGTCTAGGGCTACCTCAGCTATTCTATGGCTCCCACAAAAGCCTTATGTCTTTCCTGACATTCCAAGGGCACCTTAAGCAGCACTAAATATCTGTGTTTTGACAAATAAATATCATCCAAGAGGACTAAATGCTGGAAAGATCTAGCATTTACAACAACCTGCAGCAGAACCAATTCATTACACAAAGGCTTTGGTTTTCTCTTGTGGTCTTGAAAAGAACATTGTGGTTTTCCTATGTGGAAAACCACTTGAACTCTATTTTGGGATGAATGTTGGAAATGACTCATAGAATCTCTGGATGGGACTCTTTTCCTCGACATTTTGCTTCTGTCAGAGAAGTTGCCTGGTTTGTGTAGGTCACCAGAAGGTGTTTCCTGCACAGCCCCGAGAGCTCAGCACAAGAACAGTCTGTCACTTTTTAAATAACCCCAAAATGTGGAAATTGGGCATTTCTGTTGTGCTCCAGTGCCCTCATCCCAATGTTATCACACATGTGGGAACATGAGTCCCTGTATCCTACCAACAGCTGAAATAATTTTTGACTCAAACCAGGAAAACAAAGGTATTAATTTATAAAACCTAGGTTTTAGAACATGGATACAAAGGATTGCAAAGAGATCAGTGAAAGCAAAACCCAAGCAAATCCTGTTTAATCTGCATACCCCAGAATCAAAGTTAGAATTGCTTTGTCTCAGGTGGAAGGAGGGAAAAATCTCATCTCTACACCCTACATCTCCTGTCCATCGGATGGAGATATCACTCTTGGAGGTGATGTTCTTTTCCCATTCCTTCCTTGGGGCTATCCAAGGTCCTCCTATTTCACTCCCCCCAGAGGTTTTAATATCTTTATTCATTTAGGAGGAAGTCTTGGCCTTTTCCTTCCCATTTCTCTGACCATGAAACACAAATAGCCCTTGGTATTATTGGTGCCATTATCTCCTACCATAACAGCGGCAAAAAATATCAGCTAAAGATTTCAACACACTTTTGGCACATCCTAAAAGGATATTCTGCCTGTTCTGGGACACAGTTCTTCTCCCTGCTTAATTGGTTAGTGTTCAAACCCCAGAATGAAGCTGCTTTAGGCTTTATACTCCCTATAAAGATCAAACCTGCAATCCCATCGCTGGGATGAATGCACTCAGCTCATTACAGCTTCTCTTTTGAGATCAGACACTACGGCAGCCAAATCTCTGCATGGCGGTGGTGGCTTAGGGACTGACTACCCCCAACCCTGTCTTTGAGGGATACTCTGGCTTAATCCAGGATCCTGGGATGCTCAGCACAAGGGCTTTGTTCTGGGTCACTGTTTAATAACAACTGCTGGACATGTGATGAGGCTCAAACCTACAGGAGGCTCCAAGAGCAGCTGGGGATTGATTGAAGAACTGCCCAAGGAGTCCCAGTGCCAAACCCCACATCCTCCGTTATCCACTCACGAAACAGACAGTGGAGCATCAACATGTGCTTAGCAGGGAAGACAAAGAATGAAAAAAAGTTAATAAAAGGGAGAGGAAAAAGAGATCAGTTAAGGTCATCAAGTCCCACCTCTGCCTATGAAGAATTGCTCCCTGTGAGACATTCATTTCACACAGCCAGGTTTCAGAAGTCCCAAGAGGTGACTTTCAAGCATCTGTTCCACTGCCTGATAGATCTCACTGTGAGAACATTCCTGCCATGTAATCAATATGTTTTATTCCCCCCTTTTAACTTCATTTCTGGATTTGAAAGACAGAAGGGACCATTTGGATCCTTTGGTTTGGTGTCCACAATAAACATCACAGGCCCTGGCTTTTACTGAGGCCTCAGTTGCCACAACACCAAACAGGCCCTCTTCATATCCTCTGCACTTGGTCATGCAAATCCCCAAGTTTCCCTGGCTCCAGTCCCCGTTGTCCTGGCTCAGGGCATCTTCCTGTTACAACCAAAACTCATTCCTCTTTCTCCTCTTGCCCCATTCAAAGAGCTCCACCAAACCACATCTCTTGTCCTTTTAAACCAGTCACATTTCTAGCCTCTACTCTAAATCCTCCTCCCTTAACATCCACTTTTACCAGTGGAACCTGGTTAATGGCAGGTCCAGGGCTGGCTAACAAAGATCCCAAGAACTGCTGCATCTCAACCGTAGAGTCAGACCTGTTATTCCAAGCACGCTGATGCAACCAGGCAAATCAGGCTCAGCTTTTATCCTGATGGATCTTCTTATCAGTTCACCTCCTTTTAAAGGTGCCTTCCTTACCCTCACCTTCATGTCAAACACAAAATCTCAAAGACTGGCTTGCTGCAAAATTCTATATGGTACCTACACTAATATTACCCGAGAGGAATAATCACTTACTTTCTGATCTGCCTCAAGATTCCTGCCAGTTTTCCCATCTTTCACAGGAGCGCAACTCAGTCCCACAAACATTAACCACGTGATCTGTTAATTTAACCTGAGCTGAACAGAATCCACAGCTGCATTTACACTTGTGCAGTGGCACAAGCAACAAAGCAAGAACGAGAGAAGGGGAGAGCTTTCAGGATCATAGAATAATTTTGATTGGAAAAGCCCCCTAAGGTTGAGCCCAACCATTTTCCCAGCACTGCCAAACCCACCACTAAATCATGTCCCCAAGTGCCACAGCTACTCAGCTCTTGAACCCTTCCAGGCACGGTGATCAAGCCAGTTATACTTTTACCTTTAAAGACTCATGGGTTAGTTTGGGCTTTTTTCATTTGGTTTTGTTTTTCCTTGAATGCAGTGGGGTTTTGTTAATTTTACTTAATTTTCTTAATTTTTTTTTTAAGCTTTAAGGCTGAAAATCAAATTTTAACTCTGTTCTGAATTGATTTTTCTGCATCTTGCAAAAGACAACCATTCCCATGAAAGAGTCTATTCCTGTATTCCCATTCCTTGTGCTCTGGAGTGAGTAGGTCTCAGTAACCTGCCCAGCTCCTGCCAGTGATCAAACCAAAACCTCTCTGTGACCCCGCTCAACACCCATTCCTAAGGAAATCCCTGTGGGGAAGGCTGATGGATGGATCCTGCTGGGCCTGGCAGTTCCTCATCTCTTACAAAACTTCCTGCTCAAAGGGGAAAAAGTCACATTTCCTACCTGCAGAGCCTTGCCCTATGGATTGGATCACATGAGAGAGCTACATGGACCGGTTGGGGATTCCCACGTGGACTTCTCTAATCTCAAGCAAGCCAGACACAACATGACCCAGCACTGAGACCCCGGGGCAGCCAGTGCCACCTGACATCCCCCAGTGCCAGAGGAGAGGGGGTTCTGCTTCACAGCCCTCAGTAACAGAAGAAATGCAGCTTAAGCTCTTCACATCAGCCAGTTCGGCCAGCGGAGCTGGGAAAGGTCAGACAAGCATCCAACTTGGACACAACACTGAGGTGCCCTGGGGCACCACAGACCTCCCCTTTCCATTCCTTCATAGTCCTGCATCCCTGGAGTCTCTTTGCCACCTCTCCCATGTGGATGAGGCAGTGCAAGAAGGGTCTGAGCACTGGATGTGCCAGCGTCAAGTGGCAAAATTCCCCAGGCAAACAGCACAGTGTAAACCATGAGGTGAGACTGGACTAACTGCACTTCAATCATCCACTCATGCCCTAAATGTGGTGAGGGTTAAATCCTTAAATATTAAAAAAAATCCTTAAACATTAAGCATTTCATGGAAGAGTATCTGGAATGCATCTTGCTCTATATACAGATTCACCCCTGCCAGACACAGATGTGCACAGGCTGAGTACAACTGTCTCAGATACACAAATAGCTTGACAAACACAGATTTGAGCAGCCTGCAAAAGGATTTTTATCTTTTTAAGGCAAGGGGATGGAAAAAAAGATGTTTGCTCGTAAATACTTAATTAACAAATATTTTGCAACTCGACTGATGAAACTGGCAAGGCTGCAAAACCCAGAGCAGTAGAGAGAGGGTGAGGCAACGCTTCCTTTGCATTTCCTCTTCAGACACAGCGATCAGCATTCACTTGCTGACATCTAGTGACAGGAACAAGCATCGTGGTCCTGCCTGTAATACTGTTTTCCCCCAGCTCCCTCTGCCACCAACCACTCAGTGAGTTCTGGACACAGTTTGGATCAATGTGATTAAAATTTTAGTGTGCTGTTCTCCCTGCAGTTACCAGGGTGCCCCCTTTTGTGCTTTATTTTTTTCCAGCATTCCAGCACCATGTCTTTTTCTATTTAAAATAACAAGCAGTTTTGTGGACTGTGCCTGGGCCTTGTTTAAAACAAAGAAAACTGAGCTCTTTATGCCCTCTTGGTGTCTCTTTTTGAGGACTTGTGGTTGGGTTTAAAAGCCCTTTTTTTTTTCCCCTTGCATTTTTCTTAGTATTCTTCATGGCAGGGGCATTGGACCAGAGGACATTTAAGGTTCCTTCCAACCAAAATCTTTCTGGGGTTCTGTGAAAGGAACCATTCAAAATGACAGGAGTAAATTTAGAATTTGGGCATGAGTGAGGCTGAAGAGAACACCTGGATGCTTCTTGTCCCAGTCTTTGCTCAAAAGAATGTTAGATTTCACACTGGAGTGGTTTCTTGGCAAATAATTTATTCAACTTCTATTTTGGAGAATGGATATTCCACACATCTTTGAACAAACCCATGGAAATTTACCCTGATGGACACTCCCACTTGCTACCTTTCATTCATGTCCACAAAGGATAAGAGGATCTCTGGTCACATGGATATTGGATGTCTGGACAGCCTCAGAACAGCAAATATTTCTGCAGACCTCCAGATGTTCTCTGACTTCAGAGCTATGAAGGGCCTCAAATGTTAAACTTCTGAGTGTTGGAATCCCTGAATCACAGAACCATTTCGGTTGGAAAAGATGTGCAAGGATGCAGAGTCCAACCTTTGACCAATCATTATCTTGTCTCCCAGGCCAGAGCAGTGAGTGCCACATCCAGTCATTCCTTGGACACCTCCAGGGTTGGGACTCCACCAAGGAGCCAAGCACCAAGGTGAATACTCCATGTTTAGAATTTGGGGAATGGTACATGGCTCAGGTGAGATTTAAAAGTCTTAAATCCTGCCTTTTGCAGATCTGAGAAGCCTAATTCTGAGCTTTCAGTAAGAAAAGGAGGAAACATATCTTGTCCCAGGAAATGCTCAGTTTGAAGAGTTAGCTCCAAAATTCAGGCAGGGTTGTTTCTCTGTTTGAGAGATGTGGAGATCATCATTCCATGCTGCCTCTTTCCAGTTAAGGAAGATGCTCTGGTCATGATGGATGATCCCATCCTCCTCTCAAGGAAGTCAAATCCTCATCTCCAGCTTCCCAAAGGTAAGAACTGGCCATGGTATGTTATTTGTTCACCCTTCCAGTCATTCAACCTTTTCCTTCCACATCTTTACCCCACGGAGGCCATCCTACCATGCAGCCAAAACACAAAATGTGTGTGGCCACAGAATCAAAGAATTGTTGAAGTTGGAAAAGACCTTTAGGATCATTGTGTCCAACCATCATGTCACCAGTGCCGTTCACCACTAAACCATTCCTCAAATGTTACACCCACACAATTTTTTAGCTCTTCCAGGGATGATAACTCCACCACTTCCTTGGGCACTGTCTTCCAATGTTTGAAAAGACTTTATATGAAAAAATTTTTCTAATATCTAAACTGAAACTTCCCTCGTGCAACTTGAGACTGTTTCCTCAGAAGAAAAAGCATTTAAGGGAGTTTAATTCATTAAGATGATCACGATGGCTAAGATGTGCTTGGGTACCCAACCCTGCAGCTCATACGTATATTTTATGTGGGACAGCTTTCCCAAGGAATAACTGCTGTGAGGAAATGTTGATGCTGTCCAAGTGTGGCCACGGGCACACAATGGATCTAGCCCAGCGTCCATGGCCACTGACGCAAAAACACACCCTGACACCATCTGTCTTCAGACTGAGTTCAAAAACCAGAAGTCATAAAATCATGGAATCATTACGGTTGGAAAAGACCTCCAAGATCATCAAGTCTAAACTTTATCAATGCCATGGTAATTCCTCTCCTCTCTCCAAGGCTGCTCCCTGTTCCCCTCGGATGAGATACACTAGGACTCTCCATTTTGGGTCAAGATTTTAGGGGATATGTTTAACACAGTGACAGCTTTTGAGTTTTAACTGACCTTGTAGGCGTGGGGCAAGGCAGCTCAGCTCAGTCACTGTCATGTTGCCCAAGAGTTCACAGCTGGTGCCACAAATTGTGACCAAAGTCTTCCCTGGGGAAAACCCAGTTCCATGCAAGTAAACTGGTCCTCCATTCAAGCCACCTTGGAAAAGGACAGAAAATGGGATTTAAGACAGAGCCTGACAGCCAGCTGCCAAAAAATGTATTTTTTTTAAATTCATAATTTTTGCTTTCATGACAAAAAAACCCTGTCACTGCAGTGCCTCACACAAAACCCTGTGGAGGAACTGCAGCAACCCTCCCTAACTTACCCCAGTTGTGACGTGCAGCTGTCACTGTCAGATGAGAAGTGAACATCAGGTTGGAGGAAGCCCATCCTCTGGGAATATCCAGGCCCAGCACAGGGTGCTCGCCCACAGGGAGCAGAGGAGCTGAGCACTGCAATATGGAGAGAGTGATGGTGATGTTGCTACAAGGCAAACCTCCAACAAATACTTGGATATTGTCCGTCTCCCTGACTCGTGACACTGTCACGTTTAAAAGGAGGCCAGTGGCAACAAGTGAAAGGAAAGCTGGGGTAAATTCCTCACTGTAACTTATTGTTCCAAGGTAATAGGAGTGTCCATCTACTTTCAGACTCAGAGCCCTTGTGCCATTCCCTGGAGGCACCATGCACTGGATAAACACACAGGTGATGTTGAGGACGAGGCAAGGGCGGTGGTCTATGAGGACTGAAGTTGTCCTCCTTCCCTTCAGAGCCAACCCCGCTAAGCTGAGCAGGCCTCCCCCACTGGTGCTGAAATTCCGTGGGTGAAACTCGTACACCCAAGGCAGGATGGTGAGAGTGCTGGATGTCCCTCTGAAACAAGCATGGCCACTTTTCCTGCTGGATATGGAAATGTTGTGCTCCCCTGGGGTCAGGCAGGCTGTCTGGCACTTGATGATGGTCTCATTCCAGAAAGTCACCTTGCAGACAGTGTTATTATCCACATGTACCATGGGGCTGTCACCCTGCCATGCCAACCTCTGTCCTTTGATTGTCATGTAAGTGAATGTCCCATTGGTCTTCCAGGTCACCAGATGTACCAGGGGTGTCCAGTGCTCATGAAGGTGGAATGTACAGTCCCCGAGGCACACGCTGCGGACCCCGTTGACAACCACTGTGACATTAAGAGCCCGAGATGCCTCACCCAGCCACTGATAGTGCAAAGGGCGGGCCCCTGGAAGGACAACACAACTGATGGAGTCATTATCAGACTTCTGGATCTCACAGGAGTAATTACTTCCCAGGCTGACCTGTACCAAATTCCTCCTGGATTTCAAAGCAATACCAGATATAGTGAGCAACATGCCACCACAGATTGATCCTTGTGATGGGAATATGGAGGTTATCTGTGGAGTTATTGTCAGGGCCTGCTGCCTTGCTGTCACTTGAGCATATCCCAGCTGCCTCTGGATGATCTGAATGGGGAAAGTCCCAGGTTCCAGGCTGTTCAGTGGCAAAGAGCACTGGTAAGACATTGCAGACTGGTTGCCAAGTTGAAACTCAAGTTGACATTCACTGTGTCCAAGCTCAGCTACAGATCCAGTGATGTTTATCCCCTGGACGTTCAAGAGCAGACTGCCATTTGCAATTTCTGTTTCAACAGCAGTAACGAGGGGAGTCAAAGCTCTTTGGTAGTTAAAGGTGGTAGTCCTATTTGCAAAGAGAGTGTGTTGAAGTGACCCACTGCTGATGGTTACATTTACTCTGACAGAGATGTCACGTGAATCTTCATTAGACAAGTTGGCAGCTGGCGGGGTCAGGCACCAAACTGTCTCTTCTGCCAAGTGAATAACTGTACAGGTTTGATTGTCCATTGAAACAGAAACCTGGGCAGGATTTTGGCTAAAGCCCACCCCAGAGATTGTGAGCAGTGTTCCACCTAGGAGCAAAACAAAATAAGGAAGAAGGGTATTATATTCAGGAAAGGAATTACTTACTCTCTCTGAACCATCTCAAACCACAATCTTTAAGGTCCCTTCCAACCCAAACCATTTATTATAAAGCTGATAAGCTTGACAGGCTGAAGAAAAGAAGAAATAAAGTCCTTTTTTTGGTCAAGACAGCAAGAGACAATAGCTGACATATATCAGGATAATCCTACATGGACAAGAGGCTAAGGTAACAGGTAGCCAGAGGCCTTTGTGGCAGTATATGACAGTGGAAAGCCACCACAGAAATGAAGAAAGCTACTGTGAAATGACCCCTGAGAGTAAACAGAGGCTGAACTTTTCATGGAATGGGACTGTCCGTACAGGTGGGTGGGGAGGTAGTCTGTTCCCACTGCCCACAGGCAAGAAGACTATGATTGTGAATATTTTAAAACTCAGGAGGTGTCAGATTTCATAGAATCACAGAATGGTTTGGGTTGGAAGAGACCTCTGAGACCATCTCCTTCCAACCTCCTGCCATGGGCAGGGACACCTTCCACTATCCCAGGTTGCTCCAAGCCCTGTCCAACCTGGTCTTGAACTCTTCCAAGGATGGGGCAGCCACAGCTTCTCTGGGCAGCCCGTGCCAGGGCCTCACCACCCTCACAGGGAAGAGCCCACCCAAAGCCTCTGCCCATGTTCCCTTGATTTGTAGTACTGGTACTCCCAGCGTCCTGCCTTGCTTCAACCTCTTTATCCATCAAGCCCATTCCCTTCCTTTTCCCATGATCTGGCTGAAAAATAAATTGGTTTATGATGAGGTTCTTTTTAAGTGAGCCCAAATCCTTAACCCAGATGCACACACAAGTGTTAGGGACAACAAAAGACTGCAGGTAAGGGGGGAGGGACTGATACTTTTTGCAGCAAAGAGATTTTAATTCAGCTTAAGACATTCACAAAACCACAACTAAAGAGTTAATCAGTTCTTATTTAATTTTCAGTTTACCCTGAAATATATAAAGAAGGGTAAATTTTTCATTATTTTTTGTAGTATGGCCTAATCTTCAAAACTGATAGGATTTGCTCTCCAAGCTGTATCCACTCTCTCATCTTTCAAGGCTTGAGCACTTCACAAACTATTGAACTAATCACGTACCACAAAGCCTCTGAATTTTTGTCTTTAAACGTGTTGTGAGCCTGGGAGAGCAATCTGTGGAGGACCTGAGGTTGTAGCACAAGAATTTCTCTGTCTTCTATAAAAGCATTTCTAAGGGCTCATGTAAAATTCACTACAGGGATTCAACTCTTCCCCCACCACCAGCCAAATGACAAAATAAATCAACCACCCCAAATCTGCTTTTTAAGATTTAAAGTAAAACTTTTCTTTCTAATTCAGTGATGTTCTGCTCAGAAACACACTTAAATTATTTCCAATGTCTAAAAGCTTAGAAGGGGATTAATAAATATTTCCCTTTTGATTAAAATTAACATTGGAAAAGGGCTTTTTTATTTTGTCTTTTCAACGTAACAAAAATGAACAACTCGTTTGGGATCGGTTGAAATTATTGTTTGCTTCAAACCCCAATTGTACTCTGCTTTCCACCTAACTTTCACATGGAAAACCTTGAAAGATGGAGGCAAAATGACTGAAAGAAACAGCACAGATGAGCCAGGTGTGGGCGTGCTTTGTTTTCCCAGCGGGAACATGCAAGGATACGTGACCAACACTTGGGGAAATCAAATTCAAAGCACAGGGAGCCCTGAGCCAGCCAACCAGATGGAGGGATGCTCACTACAATTCGACATTTCCAGACTGCTGCAGTCTGCCAGTTGATGTCTCCATAGTAAAGGGTCACAGATTCAGAACACCCTCATCTAAACCGATCTGAAATGGGGTGCACTTTCCATTCCTGCAGGAAAACTGTGCCCTTGATCCCTTTAACCTCTATAAGTGGCTGCAGAGGTTCCAGTGCTGTTTACCCAGAATGGAGCCACAACACGGCTCAGTGCTGAAGATCTCGGAGAGGTACTGGATTAACGGCTCAACCCTGCAAAACAAAAACAACACAGAAAGGATTCGGGGCATTTAGGGGTTTTCTTGTATTTTTCCTTCCTGCTGCAGTGCTTTTCATTCTTGTATTCTTGGAAAGCCAAGCACCCACCTGGCACATCCCCTTTGTTTGATGTCACAGTGACAAGACCACCCAGCACCCCAAATTTTTCCATGTGATTTAGAATCACAGAATGGTTTGGGTTGGAAGGGACCTCAAAGATCATCTACTTCCAACTCCCCTGCCATGGGCAGGGACACATTTGAGCTACATCTACTACAAATGCTCTCTTATCAATTGACAACTTGTGGGCCAAATTTAGTCCAACTGAATTGCCTATGAAAGGAAGCAAGAATAAGGATATTTTAACCAGTGGATCCCACTGTAGCCACACCCAATGCAAGCGTATCGAAAAGGCATCACAGCTGCCTCCTCTCCTCACACCCTTCTGCCACAGAGTGGAGTAACTGGAACAAGAGGAAAGTCAGACACAAGCTCCTGAAACCCACCCAGATTAAGGTGTAGCTCTGTGTTTTCCCGT
This sequence comes from Machaerirhynchus nigripectus, assembly GCA_013397975.1. NCBI lineage: Eukaryota > Metazoa > Chordata > Aves > Passeriformes > Dicruridae > Machaerirhynchus > Machaerirhynchus nigripectus. Next base: position 101,674 of record VZRQ01010871.1, read on the forward strand.
CTACATCTATTTTTCTTCATCATCCTTCTTTCAAAAACATCCTCTTCCCTAAAAAAATATGTTAGAGAAGGGACCTTCCCAATCCTGCAATCCAGCCCACCAGAGAGCAGAGTCCTCTCCTGGGATGGCCCATCTCCTTCCAAGCTTTCCCGGGAGATGAAGTGATGGTGCTGCTAAAAGACTCCAGTACCAGGTGGGATGAATCCCTGTGTGCCATCTCACCAACCACAATTTTTCTCCTTCTGAAGTTCATTAACACTACAAGCAGCTTAAGTTGGTTTGCGAGCAAGAAAAACACCTAATTTCTCCTCAATACCAACATTTCAGGATCACTCCTGGCAGCTGCCATGGCTGAAGAACAAAACCGTGTTGCTTGTGAATGCATTCCTATATCCCAATTTCAGGTCAGCTTTCCCCCACATTTTAATTCATTTATATTACATTTATCTAGGCATGAACTTGAAGTGTCACCTTAGGAGATGGAAATAGCATCATTTAAAAATTCTCTAAACAAAGCATTTTTGCATTGTTCAAGCTAGCTTTTGTTTTTCTGATGAAAAGTGTTTCTTTTCTTCTGCTGTTTTCCTACAGCAGGATTTATCTGCATTTGACCTGAATCTGCGAATACCTTTGATTGCCTGAATATGCATTTTTCATCAAATCAACTGTTTTTTCCTAAAATGTTTCTCTCCTGCCTCCTACTGATCCAAGGGGAGTTAATTGACTAGCATTAGCAGTTTGCTGACTTGGGCTCCACAGATCAATAAATGCCTTGATAATTATTCATAATTTCATACCACACTGCAGAATTCACCGTTAGGTACGGAATTTGTGAAAAACTCAAAGCTTCCTTTTCAGATTAACCCTAAAACACCAAATGGGATGGAGAATGGAACTTCTAAGGAAAATACACACCTGTTTGAAGCGATAGCAATGCCGTTGATGAGGACAGAGACATTGTACCACCCTGCAGGCAGGGCTGGAAGTGTCACGTTAACACCACGGTCTGTCCGTGCCTGGATCTGTGGCCACGAGTCCCCAATTTGGACCTTGACATCTGAGTCCTGGTAGCTGGCAAACTGGGATATTCCAATGTGAATCTCCTCACCTCCTGCAGAGAAAGGAATGGAACTTTTTCAGTGTTTCTGGCAATGGTTATTTTAGCATGACCATTGCCTGAGGAAGAGCAGAGTCCCATCGTGCCAGAATAGGTCCAGCCATGCCCATCAACCCAAACCCAAAATGTTGAAGACTGCAGTGGTTCTGTATCCTACTCAATCTCTCCTGCATAAGGTCACCAGCTATCAGAGTTGTCTTGAGACATCAGCACAGTGAACTTGGTTATGACTACCAATAGCCACTCTCAGCCACACTCATTCATGTCCTTCTTACCATACATATCTGTGCTATAAGTATCTGAACCTGAAAAAACCAAAATCCAGCTTTTTTAAAGCTCTGGAGCTGAGGGGTTCTGGGATTTTTTCCTAAATCCCTGATAAACGATCTAGAGCCTGCTTTTCAGCATTATGGGGCCATGTAATATTAACAGGAGCCTTCCACAGTAAAATGAAAACTTCCTTGGGTACCTAAAGTCAGGCGTGCCTGTCATGCTTTAACCCCAGATGGCACCTCAGCCCCAAAGAGCTGATCACTCCCTCTCCTGCAGTGGGATGGAGGAGAAAATTGGAAGAATAAAAGGAGAAAACTTGTGGGTGTAGATAAAAACGGTTTAATGGGTAAAGCAAAAATTATGTGTGCAGAGCAAGACAAGGACTTCATTCTCTGCTTCCCATGGGCAGGCAGGTGTTCAGCTATCCCAGCAGGGCTCCATCACATGGAATGTGACTTGGGAAGACAAAATGCTATCACTCTGAATGATTCCCTCTGCTTCCTTCCTCTCCCAGCTTTATAAATTGGTCTGGAATATCCCTTGGGTCAGTTGGGGTCAGTTGTCCTGGCTGTGTCCCCTCCCAAATCCTTGTGCACACCCAGCCCATTCACTGGTGGGGTGAGGAGCAGAAAAGGCCTTGACTCTGTGTAAGCCCTGCTCAGCAATAATGAAAACATCTCTGTGTTATCCACACCATTTTCTGCACAAACCCAAAACACAGCCCCACACAAGTCACTGTGAAGTAAATTAACTCCATTCCAGACAAAACCAGCCCAGTTCCAGCATTTTTTTTTCAGTGATCGTGGTTCTCCCCCATTTAAGCTCTGTGTTCAGATGATGTAGGATCATCTTTCCTTTATTTGTGCACAGTGCAGTAACAGGAAAGGACAAAGCCAAGAGACAAGGGATTTTCATAACCTAAATTTCTTCTGAAACAACTTAAAAAAATTGAGGTGGTACCCATCAGTGCAAATAAAGGCATTTTCACTGATAGCCCTACCTGTGGTCAGTGAAGAGAAAAGGGACTTTATGTCACTCATCCTATTGTAAGGCACACAAAAGAGCTGTGGTAAATCCCACCACAGAACCATCTATTTCTCTTCAATGAACATGCAAAACATCTAAACAATGAGCACAGGGATGTGTTTAGGAGGTGAATCTCATCCTCCTGTCTCCCCTGAAAGGATGAAAGAGGGAGGAAGAAGCTCCCAAGAAGCAGGAGAGCCTGTACAAAGCTCCCCCCAACTACCTGCGCCTCTAAGCAGATCTTGGAGCTGGTACTTTTCAATTCTCCATTCACAAAGACTCAAATAAAGTTTGAAAGCCTCAGAAGTTGAATATGTTAATAACGTGAACTCTTTGGACTCTTGGTCAATTGTCAGCTTAATCCCAGATGCCTGGAAGGCATCAGTGTAATTTATTTATTCTTTTTATTATATAGAAGGAAAATTATATTAAAAGACGAAGCTGTGGAGGTTCTGAATAGGAGATTGAACTCAGCCCCACCACAGCTCATGAGACACTGTAACATTAAGGAATTCCTTGCACCTGGGCTGCCCGCGGCTACAAAAACCTCCCCTTGGTGCTGTGGTATCTGAATAATATTCAGATGGTAAAGGACGTTTTCTCTTATTTATGCATTCTGGAGTAATAGAAAATGACAAGGGCATTTGGGGAAAGGAATAGAAATGCTGGGGTTGCACAGAGAATTTTGGCACTGGCAGTCACCTAACCCCGCACATCCCCACCAAATCCAACCAAGCTTGGGAGCTGGGGGGAGCTTTAAGGTGTTTGCTGGACAGGTTGCAAAAATTGAGAAAAAAGTCAGATTATTACATTCTTGGAGGAATGGGAGTGGGATAGGTCAGAAAACAGGAATATTTCTGTCTTCCTCCCATCTTCCTTCCTCTCTCTCTCAGATACCAAGAAACTGGTGTCTGTTTGCCATGCAGAAACGTGCTAAACATTCCTCGTAGAAGACTTGTTTATAAGTGGACATCATTTACCATTAATGCTTTCTGTGCCCTACACCCATTCAAAATCCTGGGGGGGAAAATGAGGGAAATGTGAAAAAAAGAAAAAAAACCAAACAGACAAACAACCCCAAATAGAAACTTTCAAAAGACAGGAATGCCGAACACTCCATGAGATCTAATTAGGATTTTGTCCACACAAATTCTGTGAGGTCTATGCTCATATTCTAACGTAATACATCGCAAGGTCACCATGGAAGGAACAGTTTGGCTTGAAAATGGGAACTGGTAAAAGAAATGTTGCCCATCCCCTGCTTTCAGCAATGCAAAATGCACATGGTGCTCTTTATGGTCAACCCTCGGGGATCCTGGAGAAGGACACTCTCCAGAGCTCATTTCTCTTGTCATGGGTGAATCTCTTACTAAGAAATACAGAGTCATGGAATATCCCGAGTTGGAAGGGACCCACCAGGATCACCAAAGTTCAACCCCTGACCCTGCACAGAACAGTCCCTAGAGCCCCACCATGTGCCTGAGAGTGTTGTCCAAACACTTCTTGAGCTCTGGCAGCCCTGGGGCTCTGACCATTCCCTGGGGAGCCTGTTTAGTGCCCAACCACCCTCTGGGGAAAAGACCTTTTCCTGATATGTAACTTAAACCTTGTATCCTGTCACTGAATGAGTGGGTGGGATCATTTCAGAGCAGAGTTAGAGAAATATGACACAAAAGCAGGGCTGTACTGAAACTGACATCCTATGGGCATCATCCATACCAGCCTAGGGCAAGCAACAATTACCTCATGTGTGCTAAAGAAAAACCAATAAAACACCAACCAGGACTGACCAGGACTAGCAGGAAATATAGGAACTAAAATTCAAGAGAAAACAAAATAAGTGTCAGATCAAACTTTATGGACCTAAATTCCCTCTGCCCCACCACCATCAGCAATAAGAAGGCTTCTCCAGAAGGTGCCCAATACACGTCTGCAGCCTTTTCACCTGCTATGCCACTTCTGTTCCTGCTCAGGGATACAACTGCAGGGTTCAAGGAAGGATCGTATTGGAACACGTTGGTTGCTGTTGTTGACTGGTGCCCTGAAATCAGTGTCACGTGGACAGCAGCGTCTTCTGTCCCCTAGGAAGAGAGAGAAAGAAAATGTCAGGGTTAAGAATTAACCGATTTTTAAAAAAGTTATTTCCTATATTCCTTCATCTCCCATACTTAAGTCAGGCATGTGGCATTGATGAAACTCTCACATACACCAGCCACCATCTAAATGTCTACAGTTATGGTGACTTTGAAAGAGCATCTATGGAGATTTAGAAACCTTAAAACAATCCCAGACCATGCAGGTTTGGATTTGCTATATCCATACTTGTAAATAAAACTAGTAAATAAAATCCCAGACTATGCAGTTTTTAATTTGCAATATCCTTACTAAATTAAGGAGCTTGCTTTTTTCACTGGTTTTCATAAATCACCTATTAACCTATTTTTAATTAGGATGGTCTAATCTGTAGAGTCCACAGTAAGTTGTCCCACAGCCATGACCTGGCTGATGGGCTACTCTTTGCCCTTCTCCTCGTGTAGCTCATGCCAGGAAAACATAGGAAGGCACACTGGCTTCTGATTGCTCCCCAAAAAAATGTGGTTTCTTACCCGAGAAGGAACTTTGCATTCAATTCTTGTTGAATTTCTGCCCTCCTCCAAAATTGGGCAAGGCTGGGATCCAAACAACACTGCATCTACCCCTTCCAGACTGGTCCCCCTAAGAGTCACTCTCAGTCCTCCTAAAAAAAGCAATTATTCCATGATATTCAATATGCCAGATATTTAATATGCAAAGGATTCTTTGTTTATAGATGACTAAAAAGGCTGTAGAGTCTGTCAGCTGAGCTGATGATGATGTGTTCCACCTTGCTGTGCCTGGCTTCCCCTCTTCCACCAGAGATCCTTCTTGCCTATTATTTGAATTTTCCTCTGTGATACAGGACAAGTGGGTTTGTTCCTCGGTTTATTTTTTAATGACATACTTATTTAAACCAGCAAGCCCTGGCCTGCGATCTCCCCCTTAGACAGATCCCCAGCCCTAGAACGAAATAAGGAAGGAAGGAAGAAGCGCTAAGAATGGAAAATGAGCTTAACGCAGCAGGTGCTCTCACAGTTCAAACAGCTGCCAAGCTCCCTGCCGTCAGAAAAGCCTGTAGCATGTGTCTAGGAAGCTTGGGATAGAAAGGGGACTTGGCAGGGCTCGAGACTTGGAGTTGTGAGGGAAGTCACTGGGGGATTCATTCCGTGGGGCACTGAGCAAGCTCAGCTCTCCTTCGTGCCAGACTGAGCCCCTTCACTCCCGCGCAGGATCATGTCCGACACAGGTCAGACTTGTGCTTGATCTTTCTCCAGCATCCAGTTCCAAGGCAAAGAGTCAAGGTGCCCCTTTGCTTTTCCAAGCGACTAGAAGACTCAGGGGTATTTCAAAGAGAAACAGGAAAGAGAACAGGAGTGGGCATTAATGGCAATTCTAAGCTGGAGTTTGTGCTTTGATGCGATTCAGAGAAGCTTTAAAAAAAAAAATAAGGAAATGTCACTTGATTCTTTTTCTCTAGTTCTCAGCACTGCAGAGTTTTAGGATTATGGCTGAACAGTCTGCTCGGACAGGCACTAATTAATGCAGTGTTTATTCGTATTTGTTAGCATGGCTATATTGTAAACCTACTGAGCTTTTATCCCTCTTTTCACATGTGGTGTAAGCAATCTTCTGTGTTAAAGTAATTATATATTAATGGCAAAGTCCCTGTACGCTTTCCTAAAATTACCTTTTCCTGCTAATTCTTTAAACCACCAGAGAATTATAGATGTTTAATCTTGATTTCCTCTGGCTGGCAGTAAATCCAGGCCAACAAAAGCAATCAGATACATTAACAGCAAGCTCCTGCTCTTCACTGGAACAGGGGAGTATCTTTAGAAAGGCATTCCATGTTTCTAGAGTTAGGTCATGGGGATCCCCCAGCATGGCACCACTGAGACCAGGGATATTTTGACAAGAGGGAGCTGAAGCAGCAAAGTACAAGGTGCTTCTTGCCTCCCCATCCTGTAACACTAAATTTGCAGAGTCAGAAAGAGCAAGAAGTGAAAACTGAAGCCACTTGTCTAATGAGAGAATTGTCAGATAAGGAGCTTCAGATTTAGAGTTCAGAATCCACGAGCGGTGTGTAAAGACTGATGCTCTTTAGTTTTAATATCTACATTATATCTATATGCAGTGAAATACTGCCTGTGTGCACTTTACGATGACATTGAAGAGAGATATTTGAAATGGGAGAAATTAAAAACACAGATGGAAGCTGTAATTCTTTTCAATTATAAGCGTTCCAGGCACATGTAATGTAAGATAACATTTTACTTGCTTTCTTTTTAATGAGTGACAGATCACTGTAACTGGGAGAAGGAGTGGATTTGCCAGTAAAGGAAAGAAGAATCAAGGCCCAAGCATTAAAACTTGCCATTGCTGGATTGTTTTTAGGGTTTTTTAGAGTCATTTGGGTTTTCTATGAATGAAAAGTGATTCTTAACCTTAGTGTACTATATGACCCTCTCATTAGGGAAAATAAATGGTAGCAAAAGAGTTAGAATAATTTTCTTCCCATGCACCAAAAAAAAAGAAAGAAAACAACCCAAAAAAGTCAATACCAGAAAAAAAAATGCAAACAACCCCCACCCCACCACAAACCAAACAAACAAACCAAAACAAAACAAATCCAAAAACAAAGAAAAAGGCGGCCATAACTTCTAGCTTGGGAACCCTGTGTTATTCCAAGTCCATCCCAAGCTTATCCCTGGAGAGGTTTACAGGCCATCATTCCTTTTTCTCTGGCTGATCCAAGGTGGCCAAGCATGGCACAATCAGATCTCCAAGCCACATGTCTGAGCTGCAGCGAAGCCAGTACTGCTCTCAGCAGTGTTTGTTACCATGACCTCAAAAATGAAATGAGGAGATTCCCTCCTCATTTCTGCATTTTTTTTGCAGAAAAACAACTGGGTAACCTTTGCTGTCAGAGTAGACCTGGGTCATGCTGTTTCTGGTGCCTTCCTTGCTGCTTGAAAACAAGGGATAATCTGAGACTGTCCCTCACTG
>VZRQ01010871.1:109358-144512 GCA_013397975.1 Machaerirhynchus nigripectus
ATGGAATTTATCATTCTTTATTTCCTCTTCTGTTTCAAGGAGAGGAGGCATAATGAGAAAGGAAGGAGATTCAGTTTAGCTTTGTCTTCTCTAAGTTTCTTAGCTTTGTACCTAAACACAGCAGAGTTTTCCATTTTATTCCTCGGAATATGAATTCACTACAATGGGACTGGGATTAACCAGAGCTCAGCCATTTCACAGTTATAGAATCATAGGATCCTTTAGTTTGAAAAAACCCTCCAAGATCATTAGGTCCAGCCAGTAACCCAGCGCTGCCAGGCCCACCACTAACCCATGTCCCCAAGTCCACATCTACACATCTTTCAAGTCCCTCTAGGGATGGTGACTCTACCAATGCCCTGTGCAACCTGTTCCAGTGATTGGCAACCATTCCAGTGAAGAAATTTTCCCTAATACCCACTCTAATTAGGCCAGAATAATTCAAATACTGCAGATCTACCTGTCAAATGGATATGGGAGGATGAGTATGAAACACTAATGATTTGCTGAAATGAATATATGTGCACTTGAAATTACAATTCCCAGACAAAACTACTTGGGAAACCGGTTGCCTGCACAGAGAGCCAAGGGAAGTCTGTGAGCCTTTAAGTAATTTTTGACTCTGCTTAGGGGCACACACAGTGTGTCCAGCCATAAAATGTCTTCTTCGTCGGGTGAAAGTTCTGGTAGTGAAAGTACAGAAGAACCAAAACACGCCATGACAAGGAGGAAGCAGGAAGCAGCTCCCTTGGAGGGGTCACACCTACCAATCTCCGAAGTTGAAGGAGGTTCAACAGCTCCCAGCGTTGGCTCCACTGCCAGGAAGATCCCTTGTCCTGTGGTGCTGTTGAGAGCGAAGCCGTGAGGTGACACCAGCAGGGTCACTGGGTGGATCCCGACTGGCAGCCTCAGCACCTGGCAAACCACTTCTGTTTGATTCAGAGTTGTGACGTGGCAGCTCCTCTTGTTCACCTCCACCTGCAGGGCCGGCTTCTCCTGGCCAAAGCCAGCTCCCCTGATAACCACTGTGGCCTGGGGCCCTTCACCTGAAGGAATACAATCGTCAAGGTGCCTCATGAATTTTGGCATAGCAATGCCCAGAATTTAATTTCAGCCAAGAGTTAAAAGTTTTTACCAGCTTCATCAGGACATCCTAAAAACGACACCACTGGTCATCTCTCCTTGTCCCATGTAACAGAAATTCCTGCCTGCCCTTGTCCAGCTGTTATATTTTTCCTTAAAATTTTTATTAAAAATAACTTGATCCAAGAGCTATCTTTTGCTTTAGACACCAAACCTGCCATTGTTTCTCTCCTCTTTATGCCTCTCCCATAGAATCACAGAGTAGTTAAGGTTGGAAAAGACCTCTGAGATCAGCTCTGTGTTCACCCCTAAACCATGTCCCTGGATGTCACATCCACGAGCCTTCTGAACCCTTCCAGGGATGGTGACTCCACACTGCCCTGGGCAGCCTGTTCCAGAGACTGACAACCCATTCAGTGAGGAAATTTTTCCTAATATCTATTATAAACCTCTCCTGATGCACATTAAGGACATTTTTTATCATTCTATTTCTTGTTCCCTGGGAGACGAGACCCACCTGACTGCACCCTCCTGTCAGGGAGTTGTGGAGAGCAAGAAGGTCCCCCCTGAGCCTCCTCTTCCCCAGGCTGAGCCCCCCTCAAGCTGCTATTCAGCAGATGTGTGCCCCAGAACCTTCCCAGCTCCACTGCCCTTCTCAGGACACACCTGTACACTCAGCATGTCTGGCACTGGAGCTGATCTGAAGTGACCCATGAAAGTACAGCTTCCATAAAATCAAAAGTTTCCAAAGGGATACATATCCACACAAAATCATCAGCACCTGGAAGATCTTTTTCACAGATTTTTTGCCATTTTGTTCAGACACCAGCCCCTGTTACCTGATGAATACTCCACATCTCTGACTATGGGTGTCAATTCCTGGCTGAACTGGAAAGAGCATGAGCCAGAACACTTTGCAAGGACATCATTCACCACCACCACCACCTGGAGACAGAGGAGAGGGTTATCTTAAAGTCAGTAAGGGAACAGAGGTGTTTTCCAGAGCCACAGTTGCCTGATAGATGCTGGCAGCCACCCTGAGCTACTGAGAGTCCTCAGTGTCAGAACAGGGCACAGACAGGGAGCTGTTCACCCTGCTGCAGCCTCACTGCAAATTTGATTGCAAATTTAAATAGCAAATCGTTTGGGCTCATCCAAGGCACAGCAGAGCACAGCTTTGGATGCTGCATCTCCAGCCTATCTCCCACCATCCTGGGACCCACACCTCCTCAAACTCCTGTTCATCTAGTCATCCATTGAAGACCATTCTTGCCCTTCCCCAGTTCTTCCCACTTTGCCTTGGGAACAAGTTTATAATGTTTAAAGCACCCTGGAAGACTAATTAAAATGAAACCCACAATGTGTCTTCTCAGCATGCAACCCTCAATTTTATTTTTTGCCCCTTGTTGTTCATGCTGAAGGAAAAAACTGGGCTATAACCTTGACTATCTAAAAGAGATGTCAAGAAATATCCCTCCTGAGATCTTGATATTTTAGAAGAATCAACTGGCAAAGGATAGGGCATAAGAGAGCCCCTCTTCATCTCTCTCCAGGTGTTAAGGGTGTGCCAGGAGAGTACACCAATGCCTGCAAAAAGCAAAGCAACTCTCCCAAAGAAATGCAAGGAGCACAGAGCTGCAAAGCACTCTGCTTGAACAGAGACACAATAACTAGAGGGATACTTTTATACTTGCGCTAGCAGCAAGCCAGAATAAAGCTTCAAAAACTACCAGAAAATCTGTTTGCTGCTGCTGGTGTTGTTTCAATTGGGCTATTTGAGGGTTTGTGCAGCACAGATGGAAAAGATGTCGTAGGTGGCTGAGTCACTGGAAGAAAAGCAATTCTCATGGCTGGGAACCAGGCTCATGAGAAAAGCAGGATGAGCTGGCCCCAGGTGTTGCACAGCTGGGCTTGGAGTACATCCAGCATCATCACCCTGTTATGGCCACAGTGCTTGTGAGTCTGCTGGAAGTAAAGCCAGCAATAGCCACTGTTCTGCAACATCTGAGAGCAGAGCTGGAAACACATTTGTCCATCCGGCAGACTGGGATGATTCCTCCTTCAGCCCAGAAGCCCTCCTTTCTCTCTTTTCCCACTTGGGGAACTGAGATCCACAGAGGCTCAGGACTTGCCTAACTCACAGATGAGTATCCCAGCCACCAACTCGTTTGTTTTGCCCATCAGTGATGCAGGTGAATTGTGTCATTCCCAGTTTGGTGGCCAGCACCACAGGGCCCACCAAGGGTGGGAGTTCAGAGGTTGTCACCCCTTGGTGACTGCCTCAAAAAAAATAAATTGTCTTCCATCACCCATGATCACCATTCTCCCTACCTGCAACAACCCTTGGAGGCAAATCCTGCTCCACACACCAGGCAGCAGAACATGAGAAATTTATGGCACAGAACATCGAGATTCCTGAAAGGATTTAGTGGCAGAACAAGGTCCCCAAATACCTGTGAGACTCCTGGAGCTACACAACCCTGCTGAATCAGCAGGAAGTGTGAGAGCTCAACTCACCTGTGTTTGGTTATGGAGGGTAGCAAGCATGTCCCCAAATATTGGTCCAATAAACACACCCCCATCATAAACCACACGAGTAGAAACAGTTGGCTTCAGGCCAGTGAGGTTTTCAGCAGAGACCTGGCAAAGATCGAGGAATTTAAGTTTCTCATCCTTTTCTGTCCTGTGATTTTAAATTAAAACAGAATCTTTACAAGCAAATAACTCCTGGAAACTTCTTCTCACCCTTCTTCCATTAATCACATCTCTGGGTCTAAATCTTCATTACTCAGGGTTTCACAGTACCTCCCTGTTCCCACCCTCACCTTGCAGGCAGGGGGATGGCAAACTGAGAAAAAGATACTCAGGGGCCAGATTTACATATAAACTTTTAGTACTCAGTAATATATTTTGGAATTAGGCATGGAAAGATCTTCTCAAAGACAGGATTTTAGGTGAAACAAGGGCCTGTACTAGACCTGAAGATGCAGCTCAAACTTTTTTCACCCTCCAGGCCAACATCTTGAGCACTGGAACTCACAGATTTGTTGAAAATAATGTCACACTTTTAACAGCTGAATATCCAAAGAAATAGTATTCCTCTTTGAGGGAGGAAGAAGCTCAGCCTGAGTCCTTACTCAAAAAGACCCTTCTGCTTGAAGCAAAACTAACATGACAAATCTTGGGATGGGAGAGTGTAAAGTGAGCCTTCGCCTGAGATTTATGAGAGCCGGACGTGGAACCAGAGTTCTCAGAAAAATACCTTCTTGGCAGCTAAGTGATGCCAAAAATCTGTGATGAGCTTCAGTTAATGTACTGAAATATTAATGTAGATCTAATTAATGGTGATTTCATTTCAGTACAGCAGCCCCTTTGTTGTGCAGAAATTACATTTAAGGCTCCTGGTTTTGAAGCACAGATTCAATGTAATTTCTTATCCTGCAACAGTTTTTTTTTTAATCATTTAATCTGAGATTTGCTTAAGTTGCTATTCCAAATAGGAAGATTGCCTAAATTTCCATGGTGTCTTCATAAAGACAACCATTAGGAGAGTGAATCAGCCAAGGCCAAGGATGTGGAATGGGGATCAAAGTGGGGATTAGCAAAAGAAATTACTGTACACTGATAACATTGGGCAAGTCCCCAGCTTTGTCTTTCCAAGTCAATGTCCAGACACTTTCATAGCACGAGCTGGAGTCTCTGGTCACGGTGAAGTCACTGGTGTTGAAGAAGGGAGCTGTAAAACTGTCCACATTGTCCTGCAAAAGCCTGCGGAGCTGGTGGGCGGAGATGTGCACTGAAACATCTGCAAAAGAGGTTAGGGAGCAGTGGGTACCTCCATCCCCAGGAAAGCACGTCTGCCTGCTCCTAGTTTCATTACAAGTGCAAGGCTGTCGTGGTTCAGACCTGTGCAGCTGCCAAAAGAGTGAAATTTATTGGACCCTAAACAGCAAAAGATCATAGAATTATAGAATAGAACCATCGAATGATTTGGGTTGGAAAGGACCTTTAAAGGTCATCTAATCCAAGCAATGAATCCCAGACCAGGTTGCTCAAAGCCCCATCCGACATGACCTCAAACGTTTCCGGGGATGGGGCATCCACCACCTCTCTGGGAAACCCATGCCACTGTTTTCTCACCCTCATCATAAAAAATTTCTTCCTTCTGTCTAATCTGAAGATGATCTGCACTATTTAACAACAACCAACCTGGCCTTGAGCACACCCAGGGATGGGGCAGCCAAAACTGCTCCGGCAATTAATTGTTCCCTGGGCTTCCTGCTCAGGAAACCCAGGCCCTGACTTGCATCTTCCCTCACCTGGTATCACTGTACTGGCCAAGTGGATGTGGAAGGTCCCTCCGAGAGGTGGGGATGACTTCTGCAGCCTCTGGATGGTGACGCTGACTCTCACATCCTCCGTGGAGACGTAGAAGTGTCCATGCTCCTCAGAGCCCTCCCCAAGCACTGCACCTCTGTGGGACAGAGAGGGGGTCACAGGAAGGCATCAGCAGTGGAGACCCCCACTCCTGACACTCCTGTGTCGACCAACAGCTGAGGGACACCTTTAGGAACAACACTCCTGAAGGATTTAAAGGGAATGAGCCCAGAGCTCAAAGAAACCTGGATATTCCTAACTTCTAACTGCATTAGTCAGGCAATGCACACAGCAGAAAATTATAGAAAATGACCTTTTAAAATGTATGATAGAAGGAATAATTTATACTCCATCAAGCACCAGGGAATGCTGCCCCAGTACTGGTGTTTCTAAAGGACCAGCTCAGTGCAGCCTGGACAGGATCTGCAACATCAAAGCAAAAATATTTCCTATTTCCCCCTGTAATCTCCTCGAGTCCATGAAAATTTCAACTCCCCTGAATTACAGGGAGATTCCAAATTGTACAATCATTAAGACTGGAAAACACCCCTAAGATCCAATCCAGTCGTTAACCCTGGTCCACCATTAAACCATGCCCCTAAACAGCACATCTGTATTGGAGTAATTCAAGTTCACCCAAAGTCCAGTTTCTCAAAGTTAAAACGCTTTTCTCCTTCGCCACTAAAATTCTCGCGTTTCAAAGGGACAGGAGCCTCTCTGTGGTACAATGATGCCACCGTGTGTTAAGTGTCTGGATAGCAAGTGGCTTCTGGAGAGCAAATTTCCAGACAACAAAACCAAGAGGAGCACTGAGCCCTTTGTACAGCTGGTACAAGATTTTAGATAATACTCCTGTTCTAACAGGAGTAGGAGTTGTATTGGATCAAATCACAGCCCGTGCTCGGTGGTGAGAAAGAGACAGGTTTGTTCTGAGGATTTCCAAAGACAGTGCTCAGCCCACCCATTTTTAAAGCTTGTGCTGATTCCTGCTTTTCTCTGATATCTTCTTCTGTGAGACGGAAAAGCCCACCCGTGCCAAGCACCTTTTTTTATCCTGGTGAGAGGCACTGTGATCAAAACACCTCTTAATCCTCTTTTTATTAGCTAAACAGGTGGAGCTTCTTAAATCTTCCTCTCCTAGCCATTTTCTTCAGCTCCATAATGATGCTCATGGCATTTTTTCACGTTTTTTCTCTAAATTCATTTGAAAAATATGGTCATCAGTGTTATTTGCAGCATTCCAATGTCAGTCTTCAGGCTCCACACAGGAGTAAAGATTTTTCCTCTTCCTATTAGTTACACCTCTGGTGGCACATCTCAACCACCACAAACATACACCTGTATTCTCATCCCTGTCCTTACCCTTGGTGGTTTGTGTCAGGATACTAAGTTTGACTCAGCTGGGTACAACCCAACTGTTACAGGACTTATTTTCTGCCAGGACAAACTTTCGATGTTACAGTCTCTGGTCTAGTTAGAGACTATGGCTCCGATTCCTCTGTCATGGTTGGGAGGAACAGAAACCTCATCTCAGCAAACAAGGACACCTAAGGTGGACTTCCAGTGCCTAATGTGGGAATTGGTGTCATTAAAGGTGTTATGGAAACACCTCTGGATGATCTTCATCCAGTATTCCTGAAGAGCTTAGATTTCCTTCCAGTCCTACATCACACCTTGGTGACCCACGGACATCTGACACCCCGAGTTATCTCAAACTTACCAAGCAACTCTTGTTTTCAGCAACTGAACACAGCTGCAAACCATCTCCAGATACGCTGGGGGAACTCTAAGAGGTGTTAGAGGGTACTGAGGTAAGCTACTCACTGCTCCTACCTTGGGGAGAGAAGGGGCAGACTGGCACCACAGCCAGACACCCTCCAGGACACGTTGTAGGTGGGAGGAGACCCCACCACAGACACTGCTTCAATTATCCTCCCTCCTGGCCGGGGGGGTCTGGGGTCTCTCTGAGAAACTGAAAGAAAAACATAAAAATTCACTAAAGCAAGGAGAGCAGAGGTGACTGTGCCCAGGTTATTGTCATTTCATAGCTGGGAACACCTGCTTGGGGATTTTGGTTTTAAGTTATACTTCATAGAATCATTAAGGTTGGAAAAGGCCTCAAGTCCATCGTGTCCAACCATTCCCCAGCACTGCCCAGTCCACCACTCTCCCCAAGTGCCACATCTATACATTTTTGAACCTTTCCAGGAATGGTGATTTCACCACAGTCTGTTCCATTATTTATTTCCAAATAAACCAAGAATATTGATATTTTGGTGATTCCTTCTTGACTGCTGTCACCAAAAAAAAAAAAAAAAATCAAGAAAACCAAGTTATTTTTGTGCCTGTTGTGACATTTCCCCGTGGAAAGGTTTAATCCAGCTTTATTGCTATAGATTTAATGGAATATCCTGGGGAAAAAAAAAATAAAGAGATGCCTTTACCAATCACAGCTCTGTCAGCAATGATGAGTTCATCGAGATAAAATGGTCCAGGTGTTTCTTGTAGCAGCACAGGGCTGTGCAAGTTTATCTGATGCACAAATACGGGGGAATTGGCTGGGAGGTCCTGGAGAAGCACAGAGAGAGTCGCACACCTTTTCCAGAGGTCAGTGCAGCTAAATGTCCAGCTGGAAGACACCAAGGTTGGGACAATAATCGAATTTGAGGTGATAGTGAAGATTCCAGGTAATATCAGGTTCTGTTGCTATTTGTACTGGTATTTACTCTAACACAAGCCACAAGCTCAGTGGTCTGTGATCACTCACCATGTCCTTGTTGGGTTTTCCACAGTGAGAAATGAGGATTTAGATCTCTGCTTATGTTTTCCCCCCTGAATCACTAGAGTGGGGTATGGGAATGACTACACCTGCTTGAGTTTTGGTAAAATCCCACAATAGAATCAGTGACCTCAATGGGGGTCAATCCAGAATTCAACCCCTCAGCTCTCTCCAAGTTCTTCAGACACTCCTGATGTTTTTAAGTCTACCTGCCCTAAGCTTCATGTCTGCTACCAAATATTTTCTACCCATGGAATTTTAAGTGAATAAAGAAAATCAAAGGCTACACAAATTTTCAAAGCTTTCAAAGGGTGGAGGAAAAAAACAATCAATTCTCTCTCTTACTGCAGAAAATTTACTGGGAAAGAAACTGGGAAATTTATGTCCTTGAAAATCTTCAAGTATACCTGTGTATCACTGAGGTGAGATGCTGCATGTAGCAAGAAATGTGGACATTTACTCAATAAATCCTTGAAAAAGTAAGAGAACACATTCCAGGAATGCTTCTGCAGGGACAGAGCTTTTGTCAGATTACCCCAGCTGACAAATTGTTCCTGTATAAACAAGAACTTCCCTCAGTTTTTCCTGCTGCACCTTCTTGCCATGGCAAATAGAAACTCTGATAACTAAAATCATCTGCATACCTTTTAGAGTCGGTTTTGTTGAAGTCCCATAGGCAGGTGAGGTTCCTCCTCACTGGGCATGAAGAAACATTGGTGTAGGACACTGAGAGATGAAGGATGTTGCTCATATGACCTTTATGTGCAAAACACACCTGCAAAAAATGGGGAGAAGATTTTCACAAATCAAAGCACAGGTAATTTATACATAATGTACGTGGAAGATAAAGGAAGATACTCTATTTGGATTCTGGTTTGACACTGGGTTGTTTGGCCTGGAGAAAACAAAATTTCAAGGAGACCTTAAAGCCTCTTCCAGTGCCTAAAGGGGCTCCAAGAGAGCTGGAGAGGGAATAAGAGCTGTAGAAGACACTTTGTGGCACCCTGGTGTGCCACAACATGGCATCAAACTGACCCCTGGGGCTTCCCTGAGGTTTTGGGTTTATTCTTATCAAACGCAGGAGATGAGCAGGAAAGTGACCAATAATGGACCACCAAATAACAAAGGGTTTTTTTTTTTCAGGGGTGAAGTGGTCACCCCTGAATTTTGCACTTTTCCCCATCCCACAACAAGGGTTGTATCCCCAGGAACAGTTAACAGCCAGGTGTGTTAAACAATATTTACATCTCAGAGATACAAAACCACTCTCACACCCAAGAAAAGGTGCTCTGCTCTGTGTGAAGACACAATCTTTTGTAGATTCTGGGAAATTCTAAGCAGACCAGACGACTCTCTGTTGTTGATTAGGCTTGGAGCGTTCAGTGCCCAGGGCAAGCTGCTCATGAAGAACAGCCACTCGTTAGGAGCAGCCACTCACATGTGTGTATTCAGTGAGGTCGTATCTTGGTAGCGTTGATGGGGAAGTTTTCACCAGCTGGCTTGGTCTGTGGATGCTGAACCTCCCACAGAAAGGCTCTGTTCCACTGACAGTGTGTCCTGTGGTGATGATGTTCTTCATATCTGACATAAGAAAAACAAGACAAGAGGAAATGAGGGGTTTCAAAGTGATTCAGAAGACACCAACGCAGTCAAAATTCATGAAAATACAGAAAGTGGGTATCCAAAAATTGTCAAACTACTCTAAGTATTCTCCTGCCAGAGTTCAAGAAGTGTTTGTCCAACACTCTCAGGCACAGATTCCTGGGGCTGTCCTGTGCAGACAGGGCCAGGAGTTGGATTTGATGGTCCCTGTGGGCCCCTTCCAGCCCTGGATATTCTATCACTATGATTATTATACTGATCATGTTGTTTTTAATGCATACACACAACGAATAGATGATAAACATAAATATGTACTTATACCCATTAAAAGTGTAAATTTACTACCACTAAAAGCTTAATGAACATTTATGTCATAAAAGCAGATCAATTCTCACAAAAAATACTGCTTATTTGCCACAGAAGTTCCCTACCTTCTTTCTCAAAACCATGGCGAAAAAGGATTTTAGCAGAAGTTGGCTCAGCTTCGCATCCTACTGAAAGGAGTTCCTCTATTGCTGTTTGCACCTTTAAAAGAAATCAAGAAAGTGAAAAGCAGTCAGTTAGAATTATTTCAGCAGAGACTTCAACACACACATCGTAATTTCGTTTTTCACCAGCCAGGGATCAGTGGCACAGCAGCTCTGAACAAGCAGGTAGCCAAATACTAAAAGAATAAAAATGTTAAATAACAATACAACAAAATTTATCTCAGCAGAGTGTAAGCTTTCATGTCTGACAGCTTTCAGGGGTGTGAGACATCCTCGGTCTAGTGACTGTCATGGAGCCATCACTCAGGGTCACTTCACTATTGACAAGCTGCCACATCAAGAGACTGCGTGCTGTTGAAGAAGCCAGAGCCATACAACACACATCTGGCATTAGAGAAGTCCAAGGATCTGGATCAATGCAAGTCCAAGGTATTTGGATGTTATGATACACTTAGAATACACCTGGGAGTCAATGCTCGAAAAAAAAAAAAAGAAAAAAAAATCACATTGTAAGACATTCTCAGTAAAAAAAATACATAAAAAGAATTACCCCTACATCACATAAACTTTATCTCAGCTTCTGGGCCAAATCTTAACTTCTGTCAAGCACCAGAGCTCCACCAACCATCGCAGCAGAGGACCCTGTGTCTGTGTTTAATGGCACCCACCTGGTGAGCTGTAGCATTTGTGGGGATCATTCTCAGTGTGTTGTTCCAGGAGATACTGAAATAGCCTGTGCCAGACACAGTCAACATCTGGTAAAAACAGGAAAGCAAATAAAGAAATGAAATCAGATGCAAAGTGCATGAGACACACACACTTCAAACATGACGTCTTCTACTGAGGAGGATTTTACAGCCAGCACTCTGCCTTTTTAAGCCTCTGTAAACCAGGGATCCCTCCCAAGAGTCACTTCAGCTAGTCTTGAACTGCTCTTGTCCTGCAAAATACAGGATTCTTGGATTAACAGGAGCACAAGGGGTGCATGACCTGTGCAGCTGCAAATGGTCCTTAAAGCTCCTGACCTGCAGGAGTTTAACTATTAGGGAAAAACTTGCCTCATTCCTGAGGGTTTACACAAACCCACTAACGTGTGTGAAAACCACAGACAACTTCAGCTCACGCTGCTCTTCTCATCAGCTGCCTCAGAAGGTTGAAAACAAGGTGGAAACACATTTTTTCACATCTAGCACCAACAAGGCAGTCGCAGGCAGCACTGACCTGCACTTCTGGAAGATGCAAGGCACGAGCCCGAATTTCGTGCCTCTCCATGTAGTAGTTGTTCACCACGTGGGGGTTCAGCCACGTGTTGTGCATCTGGACTCCAACTCTCATCCCCTTGCTGGGTGTCTTTCCATGATGCAGTGCTTCCAGGTAGTACCTTGAACCAGCAGTTAGCTCCAGTTTCTGGGATTTTGGCTGCCAAAGCTCACTCCAGTTCTTCACCCAGTTCTCGGACCACTCTGAATTGCCAGCAGGGAGAGAAGCAATTCTCACCTGTGTGCAAAACAACCGAATTACAGAGTCACAGAAGGGTGTGGATGGGAAGGGACCTTAAAAATCATCATGTTCCATCCCTTGCCATGGGCAGGGACATCTTCCACTATCCCAGGTTGCTCCCAGGCACATCCAGCCTGGTTTTGGACAGTTCCAGGGATGGGGCAGCCACAGCTTCTCTGAGCAACCTGTTCCAGGGCCCCACCACCCTCAGAGTCAAAAAATTTCTTCCCTATATCCAATCTAAACCTACTCTCTTTCAGTTTGAAGCCATTAAACCAGTTAGTGACCTCTCTCCAGCCCCAAAAACATTGAGTCCAATGCAACAGCTCCAAAAGTAAAAAACATATTAAAAAAGTAAAAACATATTTGTGTTTATAACTGATAGCCATGGGTTGATGGCTGACAAATTCCTTCCCATTATATAGGAAAAAGCCACAATCTGAAAGAGCTTTGGTTTAAGGTTCAATACCATAAAGAAGGTAATTCTTAGGGCTTACCCTAGTGCTAATAACAGTTCCCCAAAAAACGTTTCATGTATGACTTCAGACAGAAATGCGCTGAACTAACAAAAAAATAGTCTTCTAGAAAAGACAATCGATGCCTCTAGTTGCAAGAGTGAGTTTTTTATGAGCTAAACAACTGACAGGGCCGATGTAAAATACCAAATACAATCACACAGACTTCACACTGCAGTAGGTCTTTAAGACACAATAAACCAATCCACACTGCGGAACTTCCTGCTTGTTATCACCTTAATTAACACCTTTTTCATCCTCATTTTTCATTTTCATTTCATCTCATTTTTCTCTGTCAAGACTAATACCTTCTGCTCTGGATCTTGGGACAAACTTAAGTAGAGAGATGCCTGCCCATCTGCCTGAATCCAGAAGGTGTAATTGTTGGTCTGAGGAGCCACAAAAAATCCACGGAGCCTGGAGCTGAGCAAAAAGAGAACATCCATAATATACAAGAGTTACAGCAAAGAAAACCCCAAAACAACAAACCGTCCCCACACCCCACCTTCACACGTAAACAGACTAACATGAAAACATCTTTAAACCAAGATTTAGCAAAACAAACCTTGTTATTTTAAATCTGAAGTAACCTCAAAATGACCCAATTTCACATCAAATGTCAATTATGCTTTACAAAACTTTCAAAAAGGAAAGAAAAAACAGCTCCATGAAAATAAGTATGATTTTGTTGGGGGCCACTTTAGTGCATTTCTTCTCAAACAGTCTTAACCCTGAACACACAGGAAAAAGCCAAAACCACACTCAGAATAAAAAAACAAAATAAAGAAGTGGTAGAAAAATGTAAGAATTCATGCACATTGTACAGTTTTTCAAAGTCATATCTGAAGAGGAAATGGGAATCAACACAGTTCAGGAATTTATTTATTTGTATTAACTCCACCTTTGCTGACAACATCAGCTGAAAATCTGCCCCTTCACATCTGGCCAGAGTTCCAGCCCAAAATAGCCTCAAACTGGAGCTCCTTCTATTTCCACTACAAATTTTTTGGTGGTATTTCAGCATATCTAGGCCAGGTAGAGCAGAAATACTGAGGGAAGGCAAAAGGAGGAAAAAATAAAGCACTTCACTGCATATTTTAAGCTTCAAAAGGACCTTGGAGCAAAGGGTTTGCTTTGATTTATAGGAGCTATGCAGTGAGGCTCTGCTATAAAGAGCTGTCAGGTGTTTTTGCTACACCTTACACTGCTAAAGGTGACTGCTATGGCTTCGTCTCTTTTTAAGATCACTGAGTACCTGAAAGACTTCTTTGCCCCAGACAGAAACCTTACTGGGGAGCTGGCATTAGGTACAAACTGCCATCTGTATCCAGGACCTGCTTCTGTCAGATCAGAGGCATCATCCCAGACTTCAAAGAGAAGCCCTCTGTTTCCTAGAAAGTTAAAACAAAAGTATTCTCAGCAGCAGCCAGCAGAAATCCCAGAGCACATGCTGGAATCAGTGGTGTGGGAGGCAGGCCAGAGAGAAAATTTTAATAATAAATTGGTTCTGTTTGTGGGGTATTTTGCAGTCTAAGGCAGAACACAGATCTCGCCTAAGGGAATTTGTTTTACCTTGAAATCCTCCACGAGAAATAACAAAACTCTGCAGAGAGCAGAGCATCCAACCAGCTCACATGCCTGCTCTTGCAGGAAAAGGCACTGAGCTGACCCACAGCCAAAGTTAAGCCTCGTTTTATGCACTACAGTCTCCTACTGCAATGCTCCACTCAAGGAGTGCCCCAGAAGCCTCTGCAGTAACTCCAGTTCGGCCACCCTTCCTCTAAATATTATTCAGGCCTTTTTCCCCTCATTTTCCACAGCCCTGCAACCCAGTCTGACCCTCCTCCCACCATCTCCTGTCTGCACATGGTGGGCTGAGCTCTGCACCTTGCTTTTCCTGGCTACAGAATCACAGAATGGTTTGGAAGGGACCATTCAAGTTTAACCAGTCCAACCCCCTGCCACGAGCAGGGACATCTCCAAATAGAGCAGATTACTCGAGCTGCACCCAAACTGGCCTTGAACATTTCCAGGGGTGGAGCATCCACCACCTCTCTGGGCAACCCGTGCCATGGCCTCACCCCCCTCATTGCAAAAAAATATCTTCCTTACACCTAATTTAAATAGACACACTTTTAATTTAAAACCATCACCCCCTGTCCTATCGCTACAGTCCCTAATAAAAGTTTATCCCCATATTTCTGAAAGCCCCTTTTAGGCACTGGAAGGGACTCCCAGGTTTCCCTGGAGCCTTCTCTTCTCCAGGCTGGACTAAGCCCAACTCTCTCATCTGTCTTTCCTCATAGCAGAGGTGCTCCAGCCCTTGGATTATTTGTAGCCCCCTTCCCCACCCAACCCCAAAAGAAACTGGCTTGATGTTGAAGCAGACAGTGTTTTGGAAAGCCCTGTTTCTTGACTGCATTCAGCCCCAAAGGGTTTCTGCCCTGCATTTCTGTGTGTGTTTGCTAATTTGGAGCTTCAGTCGAACACCTCACCTGGCTGGGGGGCACCAAGGCTCCCGCCCTCACCAACAGGCTCAGTGGTGCATCTGATTTCCCAGGGAGAGACGTGCTTGACCTCACAGGGAACACCTGCCAGCAGGGAGAGGAGACAAAGGTGCTGTGGGAAACTTGGAAACACAGCTGAGCCGCAGCATAAACCCATCTTAGAGCCATGGAATGGTTTGGGTTGGAAAGGACCTTACAAACAAGTAGTTCCAAGCACCTTTCCACGGACAGGGGCACCTTCCACTAGACCAGGTTGCTCTGTTGGAGCTCCTCTAGGTACTGGAAAGCACTCTAAGGTCTCCTTGGAGTCTTCTTTTCTCCAGTCTGAACTGTCTGTCTCAGCCTTTCCTTATAGTAGAGGTGTTCTATCCCCCTGATCATTTTTGTGTCCCTCCTCTGGACTCACTCCAACAGATCCACGTTTTTCTCGTGCTGAGGACCCTGGATGTGGCACTCTGGGTGGGATCTCACCAGAGCAGAGAGGCAGAATGCCCTGCATCCACCTTGTTCCCAAAAGGGATCCACACTTTGCTACAGCCCTGGGCTGGTACTACCAGCAAACAGAACAGTTCACGCCCACAGTCAGAAAAACTGGACCTTCCTGGGGGTGAGTCCTACCATTCCCACACTGGTATCCCTGAACATCCCTTGGGTTTTGTGGTCAGGGCCAAACCGTAATTACAAAAAAAATAACAAAAAACAAATCAAAACAAACCAAAACAACCCCACATGTTTCTTCTCTTACCTGCAGCAGTGACCTGCACTGGCTCCTCGAAGAAATCCCCGGTGACAGTGAGATCAGTGCCCCCTCCCAGGCTCCCTCCAGCTGGGAACACGGATAATACCTCTGCAAGGGAAGGAAAAGGGGGATCTGAGCACAAGCCCGGCAGAGGTTAATCCCAGCCCCATTTCTGGGAAAGCCTGCAGTGCACTTGCACTGCTTCCAGCCAGAGCAGGCTCCTGTGAATGAAGCCAGCATCTCACTGATCCCTTTTTTTGGCAGCCTCTGCGATGATGCCAGGACTGAACAACATGGATAATTTGGCCACATGACAGGGGAAGCACTGCAGTGCTTGGGCTCTTACTTAGCAGTGGCTGCATCTGTCATGCTCAGATTGCAAGCTGCTCTGTTCTGTGCTACTGAGGAGCTCTGCCAAAAAACAAAAAAAAAAAACAAACAAACAAAAAAAACCCCAAACAAACAAACAAAAAAGGCAAGCAGAATTAAAACTGTTTTAATCCTTTTGACCTTCTCTGACTCTCTTCTCAATTTAGCCCTTAGGTTTAGATGTTGCCACACTTTCCAATCATCCCTCAGACTTTAGGGACAAATGGAGGGAGCTGAATATCTGAGTGTCCACATCACGACCATGAGATCCCTTCAGGATTTTATCTGTTAGAATTGTGCCATTCCACAGGAAAATTATTTTTACCCACTTTGCACTCCTGTTGGAGTTTAACCTCCCAGTCATACTTGTATAGCTCTGAAAATAAACCAGACTAATAAGAAAAAGATGAGGTATTTTGTCCTATACCTGCATCTTTTTTGTTAATTCATCTCGTATTGAAACACTAATTTAACAATATTGGCTACTGACTAGCACAGTACTGTCCACTGGGCAGATCTAGCAGACCTTTCTGCTTGTGCCCTGCCCACAGCCAACTTCATGCAGAGTTATTTCATTTTACTCTGCCTTAAACTGTAAATAAAGACATAAAATTACTCTTCTTAACCAAGTGTTGTCTACAATACAGCTTGAATTGTCACATGTAGATTATTTTTAATGTACTTTTAATAATTTTTTAATCTAAAGGTGCAGCAATTTGCCTTTCACCACTTATCCAGAATTTAATTCTTGGAGTAGCTGAACATCATCTCCTCCCTGTAGCTGATGTGGGAGTTTTCATCCTGAGGTCTGCACTTCCAAAATTTCAGCCTTACCGAAATACAGAGTGGTTTAAGGGGGAAAAGTTTCTCTATGAGCAGCATCTCAAGTCTGTAACTGATCTGACAGGACAAGGAACAAAGCACGTAAATCTGGTTATCTCGTAATTTTTGATCTGCAGCTTTTTGCTTAGTCAAGCCCATACCAGGGGAGTGGAACACCAAAACGAGGACAAAACAGGATTAAAGCCCTGGGAAAAGCAACAGTGAGAGGCCTTTTCTTAGACTGCCCTGGGACTGGTGGAAGGCAGTGCAGCCAGCGAGGTGGGTCAGTGAATACCTGGATGGGTTTGGAACAGGAAAAGCTCCTGTTTGGCACTGATGAGCCAAGCACCTTTGTGCACTGCTGACCTGCAAGAAAGAAAACGCCTGAGACATCCTGGGCCATGTAAATAAAAGCAGACCTTCATTTGGCAGGGCTGAACACTCACTCTCCAGAGGAACAGTGGAACATTTCTGGAAGCTCCAACAGCTCCTTTCACCAGCCCTTTGAGGCACTCATTCATGAGACCCCATTACATGCCTGAAACACTTTACTAGAAGTACTAACACATTGTAAAGTATGTTTTGACGCAGTCACAAGCTATTTTCACCTCCTTTTACGGTTAAATTCTTTCCCATTTGGAGGGATAGCTAAAATCAAGGTGAAAGAATTTAATTCAGCTAGATTTAACAGATCGCAGAATGGTTTGGGTGGCAAGGGATGTCAAAGAACACCTTGTTCCACCCCCTGCCATGGGCAGGGATAACTTCCACTATCCCAGGTTGCTCCAAGCCCTGTCCAACCTGGCCTTGGGCACTGCCAGGGATCCAGGGGCAGCCCCAGCTTCTCTGGGCACCCTGTGCCAGGGCCTCCCCACCCTCACAGGGAAGGATTTTTCCCTAATATACAATCTGAACCCATCCTCCTTCAGCCATTCCCCCTTGTCCGAGACAGGATGTTTTATGCTTTGGACACTGAAGGTAAGGTGTAAAACACCAAAGTGGAAATACTTTGGGGAGAAATATTCTTCCATTTCATTCCAAATCTGACAACCATTTTCTCAAGATAACAAACCCTTATTTCTAAGCAGTGAAACACATGGTTCAGGAAAGACAGAATTCACTCATCCTGGGCTCAAATGCAGCTCTATCCCCATGCAAAACCAGAGAAAAAGAGAGAAGAGATTATTTTACTCACTTTCCTTTGTTAAACACCGAGAAGCTGACGTTGTGGGACCCTGGGGGAGAGAAAAGTGATTATGCTTTAAGGCAGAGTATGGAGTGCATCCTCCCAAACCTTGTCCTGGTTCCCTAGGCCTGATTCTCCCTTCCTTACACTTTCCTTACAACAGTAAGCAAAGTCCATTTTACATATTTAACTCACAACATCTTTCCCAAAGAGGGAGGCTGGAGCTCAAAGCCTCCACAAGAAGTTAGAACCTTCTTCAGAGTGCTTGAAAGTAATGAAAACTGAAAGGGATCCAACCTGTTACAGGAGAGACTGTGAATAGAAGGGAACACCCAATTTATTCCTCTAATAAAGCACTAAAGGGAAGGCCCATCACAGACAAAAAGGATTAAAGCAGAAAACTGAGCAAGGACCCCAAATCACCCTGTTGTCTGCCAGCAATGTCCACATCATGTCATGGTTTCCCTTCATGTTCTCCCAGGCTGTGCAGAGGACACAAACCATGGCAGGGGCTGTGCTGATGACAAGCCTTGATCTGAAGCTGCTTTTGTGGACTCAGCCCTGAGCCACATTCCAGCTTTGGAGACAGAACAGAAACTCAAGACTGACACCCTCCCTGCATCCTCTGGAGTTTCAGGAATGACAGAAACCCATGGTTTGTACCCCTTTTCACCAACCTATGTGGTTCCCTTCCACCCGGCACTGCAGGGTCCCCAGTCCATCCTTTGCCTGAATAGGGTAACTGCGGAGAGACAAAGGACTTCACTGAGCCTTGGGAGCAAACAAAAAGCAAAACATAGTAGAATCAACAAAACAATAAAATATATGGGCTTATACACCCAAAAGAGTCATGGTTTGCTGTCTCTAGAAACATGGGAGTGAAGCAGGTGAGATGGAAGAGGAACAACCCATCTTCCCATTAATGATCAAGAGTTCAGCAGCTTAGGGGGAGGTCTCCCAGCAGCAGTGCTCCAGCTTGGCTCCTTTACACCTATTCCTAGAAGCTGATGTTCTTTGTGACCTTCAGAACCCCCACTTGAAATAAAAAAGCTGAGCAGGCACAAGCGGAGGGTGAATAGAAGGACAAAAATATTTCCCCCCTACTTGCTCCTCTGCAGGTTCCTAAACTGTAAGAAGGAGCAGGTATCAATTAAAACTGATATGCTGGCATTGCATCAACCCTCTGGAGTCATGGAATGACAATTCCCATCAACTGGCGTTTACATTTAAGTGGCTGAAGCTGCAGAAAGCCAGCAGCCCCCACCCAGCCCATCACAGACCGTAACTCCCCAGGTTTCTCTCCACTTTAAGCCAAAGCAGAAGACTTTCTCCAAAAGCCACGAAATTTTTTGTACACAAGTTGTGCTGAGCCCTTGCACCAACACAAACCCAAATTAATTCAAGAACTGACGTGCTTCCAGCTCTCCTGTCAGCAAAAGAGCAGAGACTGATCCATCCATCTCCTTCTGATGTAAGAACAGCTGGCCTGGGCAAAAAATAAACAGGAAAGATATGACGTGACGTAGGTGAAAACCTGATCTGCTAAAATCAGCAGCTAATATTTTCCAAAGGGACAGGAATTTCCCCTCACTTGTATCTAAATTCTATTAACCTTCTAAAATACTGGACAAACCCCAGTCTGTCACCTCTGCACCTGCCAAGTACATTCCCCAAATACTGTGGGAGCTGCACCTCTGTGAGAGTGCAACAGGACCCTCTTGGAGACACTCCATGCCAGCTCTGAATGATCCAATCCCTGCTCCCTGAGGGCAAGGCTGAGCTCCAGGAGGACAATACCCACCCACACCTTCCAAAACCAGCAGGGCAGCATCAGCTACAGCAAGTACGGCCAAGGTGCAGCTCAGCCTCTTCTTTATTTCATTGAGGAAAAACATTACAAACAACTTCTGGCAGAACTCACCCAAGCCTCTAATAACAAATTAAAATATCTGTTCCTTAAAGAATCAATATGGGACAACTTCCACTGTACAGGAAGAAGCAGGTGAGAGGAATAAATTCAGAGTAATTAGAAGAATAAGCAAAGGCTGGCAATGATTCCTTGAGCATTAACAGGCAATTAAAGGAAATAGGTAATTAAAACCTGTAATGCAAACACTTTGTGATGACCCATCCCAGAGTGCAGTTTTGTACGGGCCGTGTTTCAGAGTGCAGTTTTATAAGGTTTTATGAGAAAGAGCTTCCTTTTATTAATACAGGTGGCTGATATTGAGAACCTTTCCTTTTAAGGAAGAAAAAATAAAAAAACAGTGCTGCCAAATGTTTGTTCAGCATCACTGGACCAGTGCATCCCATACAAAGCATGGAAAAAGGTGCAGAACACACTTGAAAGTATAAAAATCATTCCCTTCCTTTTGTTCCAAATCCTGAATCAGCGTGACTGAGTGACAGACTGCTCTGGTCAAGTCCAAGTCCCCACCTGGTACATATTTCCTAACACACCAAAAATGGGCAAATTATTCATGTGAAGCTACAAAGGGAACCTGTCTGGTATGCTGGGATTTTGAGGCCATTTCCTTTTGGTGAGGTTGAGCTGTAAATGAGTAATCTGGCAGCAGAGCACTGCAGGCACGTCCAGCCTGCACTCAGACAGAGCAGCCTTTCTTCCCTCTGATCAAAGGTTCCACGGCTCCACCAGGGGCAGGTAAAACAATAATTGATACCACACAAAGGATGCTGATGGGCACAGTGTAGGGATGGCATGGCAGGAATCTTCACTGGACTTTCCTTCATGCCACCAGGGAGTTTAATCACTTAGGAAGGGACATTTCCTTTCAGCCTGAAAAGTCATTAAAAGCATCTAATGGTTAAATATCTGCTGCTTCAATTAAAATTTCTAACTACCAAGAATACACACCTTTCCTGGCTCCCGAAACGAGCCTTAAACTGCCAGCAGAGTAACTATGGATTAAGACTTCATCTTTAAAATACTTACCTGGGCTCAGTTCTTCACTGCCATTGGCAGAGAAATCCTAAATTAACATTTGATAACATATCCATACATATGGAAATACATATGACACACAGCAGGACAGTGCCGATGCTCATTTCGGATTCACTGTGATTAAAGGGGTTGCTGTCCTACAAGAAGTTTTTTTAAACCTACCTGTTTTTCTCTGTTGCATGTAACCATAGAAACAACATAAAAAAAATCAAACCTTTGAGAACAAGAAAACCACTACAGAGTGTTTAAAGCAGTGAAAAACAAAGCCTTTTGTCTCAAAATACTTCTCTTTAGTCTTCTGGCTCACCAGAGCATCTGCTCCAAACTAATAGTGTTTTCTAAAAAAAAAATGCAAATGGAAAGGGGAAAATTTATTTAACTTTTCGACTCTGACATTATTTTAATTAGTTAAATTTTAATTTGCTAGCCAAAATAAAATCTACAGCAGCCAGCTGCAATTACAGTACAATTCACACTGAGCTGTGATTGACTGTGCTGCCAGTAAACAAACCAACCAGCTTAATGGACCAGTTGCAATTAGCTTAACAAAGTTTGCTGGAGCCCAACTCATGAGCTGCAATAAACCACAAAGGAAGTAAATGGCAATTCTGGGCCAACTGGTTGCAATTTATTGCTGTCGAGGAGGCTGATGGAAGAAGTGCCAATTTACAGGGACTGCAGAAGATAGCTGTGTGCTCGTAATTACCCATCAACATAATCCACGTTGAAGTCCAGGGTCTCATATCTGCCAGCAATTGTCTTCCCATGAATCTGTATTAAATTCCCTGTTGAAGAGGAAATGGAAATTGAAGAGAGTCTTTTAAAAGCAGGGAACTTATTTGCAGATTTTCTGAGCTGAACAAAAGGCATTCATGGTCTTTATGAATTTTGCAGAGGTTCCTAGCTGCCTGCCCTGATGGAACTCTCAGCTTTTACCCTGGCTCAAGATGATTTTGCACTTAATTCACTTTTCTCAAAGCACGTGTCTTTATTTCCCACCAAAAACCACTTATTCATTCCCAATGTCTTGCAGATCTGTATTTGCACTGAGTTGACAATTTTTCCTCAACTCTTTTGTTAACTAAACCCCACTTTCCAACCCAGTTCCACTGTAGAACCTCGTGAGACAACCAAAATTACACCATTTGTACACCAGGCAGGGTGAAGGTCTAAAGCAGGACTTTGGCGTATCTGTGGCCAGATTATTCATTCTCCTGCTCTTCACTCACACTGGGAGGTGAAACATCCAGCTAACACATAGAAACCTTCATACTGACACCCTAAAGCAAAGCATGAGAGTCTAGAGCTGAACTACACCTGAAAATAACTGGAAATTAAGGACTGACTTAGGCTGAGAAGCATCTGTGCCATCTAATCATCCAAGTGTCTGACTGAACTCTTGAGAGACCAAAATCTTTTGATTAATTGTGACTTTGAGGATCAAACTTTCAGTTTTCTCTAAAGAAACCTGGAAATACAAAAAATAACAGAAACAGGGGAAAAGAATCTGCCACATTCCAGGTAATTTTTCAGACTAAAACCAGCGAACGACTTCTCGTGTAACTTTGAAATCCGATCTAAAGCCCCAGTAAGCAAAAGGTCTGTATGGCAGTACAGATTAAAGAAAGGTCCCATACCTGGGGTGCCAGATGAAGGATTAATTTGGTAAATCACGGGTGTCTGCTTGGCTGAGAACTGCAAAGAGAAATTTGTGGTGAAATGGCCGCTATTTCTGCAGCAGTCCAACCCCTCACAACCCACCGGCAGCTGCGTTTCAGAAACTCCCACTCCAGGTCTCATCTTTGAAGCAGAATCCTGCTTTGGGAAGGGAGTGAGGAGAAATATTCCCTTCTTACCCCCCTCCTTTCAGAGCCTGGGTTAATGCTATTTTTACGTCCTCTTTTGCGCCCAAATTTCCCACCCTGGCTTGATCCAGTGTCAGAAGACACAGTTTAATACACCATCAAATTTCTAAGTCACGCTCTAGCTGAAGTTAAAACCTGCATTTTATCTTGAATCATGGCACCATTTTTCTTCCCAATAGTGTATCCTTTAGAACTATTTCATCATGACAGATGAAATACTTCATAGATTAAATACTTCAGCCACCCTTTGTCAATTTTGTTGGGTACCCTAAAGCAGTGGAGCAAAAAAAGGCCTTGTATTGGCCCATCTCACAGCAATACAGCAGAGATTTCTTTGGGAAAGCACTACCTTGGCCTCTGAGGAAAAAAAACCTTGAAAATCATCAAGTCCAACCATTAATCCAACATTGCTAAATTCACTAAACCATGTCCCCAAGTGCCGCATCTACACACCTTTTAAATCTCTTCAGGAGTGGTGACTACATCACTTCCCTGGTGTTTGACAATCCCTCGGGGAAGAAATTTTCCCTAATATCCAATCTGAACCTCCCCTGAGGCAACTTGAGGCAATTTTCTTGTCCTGTGTCTTGTAACTTGGGAGAAGAGACCAACCCCCACCTGGCTGCATCCTCCTGCAAGGAGTTGTGGTGGGTGAGAAGGTCCTCCCTGAGCCTCCTTTTGCCCAGGCTGAGCCCCCCCTGCTGCTCCTCATCAAACTTGTGCCCCAGACCCTTCCCCATCCTTTTTCGGACACTCTCATCTTCTTCACAACCTTTATGAGCCCCCTCATGTCCTCACTGGCACTTACAGATGCTGCTGACAGCTCAATAAATATCATAAAAAATTAATTTATTGTATTAATTCAAAGATACCATTACATATGTCGGGGTTTTTCCTAAGCTTTCCTTGAAGCCCATTCCCTTTCAGAGCTCAGCCTTTGCCTTCCCTCCTGCTCTTGGTCGTGTTAAAAATGAATGAGCAGCCACAAACTTCCTCCAGCAATGGCCACTTCTGGGCAGCAAAGGCAACATCACACCATACCCCAGGCTGGAGAAGATGTGGAGAAAGAAGCCAAAAGCAGCATGAAATTGGGGCCACTGGCCGACACAAGACTTGTGAGCTGCTCAGACTTGTTGCTGCCTGCAGCAGCTTTTTCAATCTAATGAAGAGGCAAAATTAATTTTTAATACGCGTAGCTCCCAGGTCCCAGCCCCAAAACAAAGAGACACATTGTGGTTTATTTAGCTTGGAATGTGCCTCATTAACAGCATCCCCTGGTGATTTTTCATCAGCTCTCTAAGCTAGCTGAACCACCCGATGACTCTTCGGCTTTAATGTGCAATTTACTGAAAACGCTGGGTTTTCTTGCTCAGAGTCAGCACAGAGGTGGGGTGTGACTTCCAAACACACCAGGCCTTATCCCAAAGCACACAGTCATGGTTAAAGGTTCTGCTCTGCTGGAGATCACAGAATCACAGAATGGTTTGGGCTGGAAGGGACCTCAAAGATCAACCCATTCCACACCCTGCCATGGGCAGGGACACCTTCCACTAGCCCAGGTTGCCCCAAGCCCTGTCCAACCTGGCCTTGGACGCTTCCAAGGATGGGGCAGCCACAGTTTCTCTGGGCACCCTGTGCCAGGGCCTCAACACCATCACAGCAAAGGGTTTTTTCCAAACATCTAATCTAAACCTACTCTCTTTCAGCTTGAAGCCATTCTCCCTGGTTCTGTCTCTAACATGCCCTTGCAAAAAGTCTCTCCCCATCTTTCTTTAGCTTAGGGTTGGAACTGAATGGTCTTAGAGGTCCCTTTCAATCCAAACCATTCTGTGATTCCAATACCTCGAATTCTTTATCCTCACTTCTGCACTTGCTTGGTGATTACCTTGAAAGAATAGTTCTCTTTCTCCACCTCAGTCAGGTTGTTAATCACGTGTCCTTTAAACATCACCTCCATGTAGTACAAGCCCTCCTGGGGTGAAGACCTAGGTGGAAGACAATGTGTAACATTACATTATTTTTATTTAGATTGTGTTTAGGAAATGCCAGGACCTTCACAAGGGTCTCCAATCTCAGCAAGTCCAGTGAGGCAGAGAAAAGCAGCTTTACACTGTCAGCCCAAACTTCACACATATGAACCCAAACTCTAAAAGAACAATTTAAAAGAAATGTGGAAGCACAGCAAGAAACCACAGCTAAGTGCAGAAGGTGACAGGACTACATCAGAACTCTACCCAAAATAATGCAAAACACAAACATTCTCATTAGACATGCACAGACAATAATTGTTATTCATTAGTTATAAAATGACCCAGGGCTGCCTGGATCTGCAGGACATCTGGATCCTGGTCCGTAATTAATGTGCAGACACTGAAAGAAAATGAGGATTTTGTTTGACAAAATGAGGATTTTGTTTGACAAAGGGCAAGGTCTCACCCACAGCGTAACTGAGGATCATACCTTGTTCTGCACCTTATCCTGGGCAAGTCCAAATACAGAGGAGAGACATCACACGGCAGCCTGGGCAGGTCTGGATTCACCAGGGACACCTCCAGCTGGGATGCACTGGCGGGAGAGACAGATTCTGCCTGGAGGGATGTTGAGCCTAAGCAATAAAGTCAATCAGAAGAGCTCTGTGAGGACAGGATCAATCCCAGTCACACAACAAACATTTCTGGAGGTACAACTCAGCTTCTCTAGGAACAATTCTTAGAGCCCTTGATCAGGCTTTTTAAAACCATATTTGTATAATTTCATGTTGAGGTGGTTTAACCCAGCAGTCAACTCAGCCCCACACAGCCACTCACTCATTTTCCCCCCACGGGGATGGGGGAGAGAATTGGAAGGGTAAAAGCCATGTCCCCAAATGCACTTCCACACATCTTTTCAATCCCCCTGATGACTCTACCACTGCCATGGGCAGCCTGTGCCAGCTAACCACCCTGCACAGCTGGTTCAGAAACCAACTGTCTTCCCAGTGAATAAATATTCATCACTGTGGAAATCAGACCTAGATCTTTTGGGCCTAAATGGACATGATTTACCAGTTTCTGTGATTTTTACTGAGATCTTATGTTTATCATTAGAGTTTGTAAAAGTTCCAGCATCACAGGACATATGAAAGGGTGAGATTTTCTGATTTTCTTCAAAAACAGGGCAGGAACAGGCAAGAAATTTCTAGCCCTACATCTGCAAAATGTAAGGTAAAACGTAAGGTAAACATTTGGACCTTTGTTGCTTAGAAATAAACCTTCAGCAATAGCTTATAAAGTGATCATTTCAAGCTGATTTCATGCTATGAGTGTCACAGCCTATGGCTCTGTTGGGGAGGGTTTGTCACTCCAACCACAAGCCTCAGAAGGGAGCTGATTATCTGTTAATTTTACATCCCTGGAAGCATCCAAGGCCAGGTTGGACGGGGCTTGGAGCAACCTGGGATAGCGGAATTTGTCCCTGCCCATGTCAGGGAGTGGAATGAGATGAGATTTCAGGTCCCTTCCAATCCAAACTTTCTCAGATTGTACTTGAACACATTCTTCATGAGGATTTGAAACTCACCATCCAGAGTGATGGTAATCCATGTTCCTCCAGCAATGCTGCCCTCATGGGGTTTGACGAGTGATCCCAAGGCTGTCCCTGCAAAACCAAACCAGCTCCACCCGGCTGAAGGGAAAGGCAAACATCTAAAATACCTTATTCAGGATGAGACACAGTGGTCTGAGATCTGTCTTCCTCTGATCCCACCCTTTATTTCATTTCTCTTTCTCAGGCACACAAATTAATCCTGTTGCCCATCCTCCCCCTTCCCCCCACCATTTACAGCTCCCCTCAGGGAGGTGTTGATGCCTTTAGGGCCTGGTGAACCAAGCTGCAGCCTGAGCTTCCTGTCCTCCTCAAGAATTAAAGATTATAAACATCATGTTTGTTCCTTCATCTGTCAAAGAAATGTGTTTGCTGACTTCTGTGTACCCTACCAAAACTAAGGCTGCCTACAAAATATATCCTTTTCTGGCTCCAAAACAGCCTGTAAGGCAATTTCTTTCTGAAGTCCTTAGGAAAGACATACAGGCCTGGAAAAGGGCTCCTGCTTCATGATGTTAAGTCATCTGTAACTTGCTATGCCATGCCTTTCATAAAGGCACCGAATTCCTAAAACGATTGAGGATTTACTTTGGGTACCCTCATTCTCTGAAGCTGAGAGATGAATCTGTATTTGTCTTCTTTTTATGCAGCCACTGACCAGAATTTTCCAGAAGTCATTTTACAGTGATATCCAGTTTTCTGATTAACATTTTAGGAGATTTCCAGCTTCTTAGCTGTATTTGGATGCAGTCTGATCAAATATCCGTATCGATCACTGAAGCCAAATATTGGACACTTTCACATCATGAACCTTTAATATCAACGTGCAAAGAGTGACAAATTTATCACCAAGTGAACAAAAAACCATAGGTCTGATATGAACCCAGGTGGAACAGAGAGAACAAAAAATTAATCCGGACATCTCCTCTATGGATGTGGAAATAATGTCATGGGAAAACCACTGATAAAGGTGGACCATGCCCAGTGTGCTGCAGTCAATATCCCATAATATTCAACACCCTTTAGAGGTGCTTCTCCGTGTCTCACTCACAGTCAGTATCCAATCCCCACAGGATTTTGCAGGTGTGCTTTGAGACAACACCTCTCCATCACTCACCTGCCAAGAATACCAGCCCAGCACTCAGCAGGAATGTTCTCCAAAGGTTCATCTTGAACGCTGGATGAGGAATTCACAAGACTCTGGCTCCAGGACCTTCCCTGTAACTTTTAAACAAACTCCATCTGTATTCTTTCTTCTCACTGCAAACCTGTGGGAGCAACAGCTGTGAACTCTTCTAATAATTTCAGAAAATAAACGTTTGAGTACTTGCAGACCAGGTCTTTCTTGCTACCATAGCCAGAGATATCAAACATTTCCTTTATAAAATCCATGTCAGGGACTGTTCTGATGTTTAAAGACAGACCCTCAACTTCTCTTGCCTTCACCCTGGGTTTTGTACTAGTATGGAACAAAAACATGGATTAATTAATTTAGACACATTTTAAAATCACAAAACAGTTTGGGTTGGAAGAGACCTTAAAGATCACCCAGCTCCAACCCCCTGCCATAGGGGGGACACCTTCCATCAGACCAGGTTGCTCCAAGCCCCGTCCAACCTGGTTTCTACTGTTTATTGTACCACAAGACCTACCGTAACTACTCTCACACTATTTCTTGCACATTTTAACACACTGCAACTTGCACGGGGCAGAGACCAGCACCCTCCTGCAAGTGAATGCTGCATTTCAAAGCAGGTGCATAAAATTTCATTTATTTAATTTTATTATTCTTTTTAGGACTTTTTCTGGCTTTACTTACCTTACTCAATTTGTTCTTCCTCCATTCCCCTGACGAGTTTAGTGCAGGGGCTCCGATACCAGCACAAGGGCTCCATCCCTTTGGCACCAGCCCTGCCACAGGTTTCAGGCTGGGGTTGTGTCAGTCACTCTGCCCAGTGCTGAAACCCACCGGACAAGTTTCCCAAAAGGCTCAAATCCCGTCACAGACAGCTCAGAGCTGTCCATTGAGGGTGCTTAATTATTAACCTAAGCTGCTTGCTGCTGTTAACTGTTTTGTTCCAAGACTTTAATAACCATAACAAAAATAACCTGGGATTGTTCTTCCATTGGTATATGGTTAGAGCCTCCAACAGGAGGACAATGAATCCATTTCCTCCTCTTTTTTTCCCCTCCTACAACATGACAGAAAAACCGGTGGAATTGTTTCTTGTTATGCTGATACTCAACCTGGGACTGACTTTCAGAGCAAGTGGACTTCAAGGTTCCGTTATATATTCTTACTTCAATTTTCCCATGGTATTCCCAACAGCATCTGCTGGGAATTCTGCCCAAAGGGTGTTTAGATCCCTTATCACTGCTCAAGAAGCTTTACCCCTGCAGGTCCTATTCCCTGTGGAAAAGAGGGCAATGGACTTCCACAGTGTTATCATTCATGCCCTGGAGAGCCTTGGCTGCTGGAAAGACCCAAGCCAGCCTTCCTCAGATGCTGAACAGCATCTCTGCTCCCACCTCTGCCCTCCTGTGTTTGAAGCCCAGATGGATTTTGATGGAGTCCCTGGATGGGTTGCTGAGCCCCTGCCCTGTTATGGAAGCTTTCATGGAAGTTTCCACTGAAGTTCACAGAAAGTTCCCAGACCCCACAGCATAACTGAGGTTTAATGAGTTACCACACACCAAACAGCAGCAGGCTGTGCTCATGTTCTCACCTCAGCCCCAAAGGGAGGTGGAACAGGCTTGCTCAGGTTCCTCCTCAGCCTCCATTCAGAGGTTCAGTGGCAAAAAGTCACGGGCAATCAACCCTCAGGGGAGCTCTGGAGCTCTGCCCAGCAGTGGAACCAGTTGTGCTTGGTTTATTCTTAGGCCAAGCCCCAGTGTCTCAGCCACATAGAGCCAATGATTACAGGAACCCAGTATGAGTTAACCCCATCAGTGATCCACACTCAGTTTACTTATTAGTGGAATTACACTGGAAACATGGTCAGAAGGAAGAGCAAGCCTGAGGGAATTCTCAAACAAAAAAGTATTGCCAAAGAAGAGGCTGTTCGAGGACGACAACTTGAACACAGCCAGCAGAAACAGATGCTGGTAACAGGGTCCACACACAGCCCCAAATAAGGGGACGGACCAGGTGCCAGGTCCCATCAGGAAATCTCCTCAGAAACAAGAGGAGACAGGGCAGGATGCTCAGCTACAGCACAAGCCCACAATCCAGCTAAAAGGCAGGACCAGAGGTGGGATTACAGAGCTGTACTGCTACAGCACAGCTCAGGGAGGGAGCACAGGCTCACAGCTGAGGTTAAATAAGGCTCCTAATCCATGGCCAGGCAGGGGAGGTGGGTCCCAGGTGAGGCTGGTCAGGGCCATTATGGCTTATTGCTGCCCCCAGTGCTGCTCCCAACACACTCTGTCACTCAAATTCTCTAGGTCATAGTCAGGAAAAGCTAATATTATTATTATTATTGTTGTTGTTATTACTATAATCATCATCATCCTTATCATAATCATCACTGTGATTCTGCATAGCACTTTGTGATCCAATCCTAAGGAAATGTTTTATCCAGGAAAAACTCAACAAAATGTCCAAGGTTTGCAGATCAGAAGGATTTGGCTGGGATGAGGAGTTTATTCTTTGCAGGAAGTCACAGATTCAGTAAAACAATGCACAGGGAGGCCTCCCCATGAAGGAGCTGAAACGTGAAAATAAAGAGGGAAAGGGCGAGTCCAGAGGAGGCCACCAAGATGACTGGAGGGATGGAGCAACTCTCCTGCAAGGAAAGGCTGAGAGAATTGGGATTATTTGGCCTGGAAAAGAGAAGGTTTTGGAGAGACCTAATTTTGATCTGCCAGTACCTGAGAGAGCCAACAGGAAGGATGGACAGAAACAGTTTACAAGGGCCTGGAGTGACAGAACAAGGGGGAATTTTTTCAGTCTGCCAGAGAGCAGGGTTAGTTTGCATATTAGGAAGGAATTCTGCCTTGTGAGGGTGGTGATGCTCTGGCACAGTGTGCCCAGAGAAGCTGTGGCTGCCCCTGGGTCGCTGGCAGTGTTCCAGTCCTGCTTGGATGGGGCTTGGAGGAGCTGGGGATAGTGGAAGGTGTCCCTGCCCATGGCAGGAGGTGGAACTGGATGATCTTTAAGGCCCTTTCCAATCCAAACCATTCCATGATTCCATGATTCTGTGAAAAACACTGCCCTTAATAACCAGATCTAAAATTCAGATCAGGAGAGGAATGCCGAGCCACACAGGAGCCTTGCTATAGGACATGCAAATACTCTGTCACCACAGGCTGGTGTCCATTTTTAGGGATGTTGCCCACTAAAGAGGAAAGCAGCACATTTTGATGAGCAAGTACATGTTTGTACACATGTGCAAGCGACTTTTTTCCTGCTAAAGGACAGTTCTGCTCAAAAATTTCACCCCTTGTTTTGTTTGTGTGGAGTTACTCATTTAGGGGTTTGATTTCGGGTGAATGAATGGAAATAGTCCTAAGGAGAGGCTCAGCATCAGGAATCTGAGAAATACTCCTTCATTGCAACCAGAAAGGAGGCAGAGCTAAGCAGGAGCAGTGAGCAGTGGCTTTTCGTCACTAGATGGAAGCACGGAGCCATCAAAGACCTGTCTGACACTTGAAACACAGCCCACGGGTGGCCAGGCTGCCACTGCTCTGCCTGACGAAGGTCCAGGAGTGTTTTGACTTACTTCCCTGTGCTTGAGGAAAAGCCCAGGTTGAGGCAGACAGCAGAGGAAAAGGAGATGTGCGATCTATTCCCAGCTCTTGCACTCACCAGTGCACGATTTGGGCTAAACAGCTTCACTGTCAAGTCATTTGTGTGTGAGACAGGGCTGACACTGCCCGTGACGCCTTTTTCAGTGGCAGCAGCATGGAAAGACTCAGTTTCCTCAGGAATTGGAGCATTTTTGGGATGGAGGGGCCTCGCAGGAGCCAAATGAGAGGTCCCCTCATGGTCCGCCCCTCCATCATGCGGCAGACACCTCGCGAGAGGAATGTGGCAGTTGTTGGACACCACATGGCACCTCCCAGAGGAACAGCTGAGGGGAGGATAATGTGGGATAAGGAGAGGTTTAACAGTTTTGTCTGCAACCACTCAGGAGCTCCCTTCCTCTCTCCCAGCCCTGCTGATGTATCCACCACCCCACATCAAGGGCACCAGCCTTTCCTGCCTCCTGCTCCCCAAAGTCAGGCCTTGGCATGAGGAAACGATGTGGGAATGTTGCCTGTGTTCACAGTTCCTGCACCTACCCCTGCAAAGAGAGCAAAACGCATCCCAGGGGAAAGCCAGGTGAATGGGTTCATGCTTGCAGCATGCAATGAAAGAGTCACAAAATCACAGAATGGTTCGGGTTGGAAGGGACCAAAAAGCTCATCTATTCCAGCCCGCTGTCCTGGGCAGGGGTGTCACTCCCCAGATCAGGTTTCTAGGGGACTGATGTCATGTGACTGCTGGTGGTGGTCACTTAGTGACCAGCAGCATCGTGTGTCTCTTGGATTTGTCTTTGGATAAGCAGCGTCCCCTCCAACACAAACTGTACTGTCCTGGACACACAGGGAAAAACAGCTTGAAAGTGCTTGAACTTAGTGACTGTGTGCAGATACAGGGCTCAGAGAGATGTCTGCTTTCCAGCTTGGCATTGTCATAGAATCATGGAATGGTTCATGGTGGAAGGGACATTAAAGCTCATCTCGTTCCATTTCCTGCCATGGGCTGGGACACCTTCCACTATTCCAGGTTGCTCCAAACCCCGTCCAGCCTGGCCTTGGACACTTCCAGGGATCCAGGGGCAGCCACAGCTTCTCTGGGCAGCCTGTGCCAGGGCCTCCCCACCCTCACAGGGAACAATTTCTTCCTAATATCTAATTTAAATCTGCCCTCCTTCAGTGTGAAACCATTACCCCTCTCCTGGAAGGCTGGGTTACCAGTAGCCTGGAAGACTTCCACTGGCTGTGCTGCTCCATGCTGAGTTCTTACAGCTGCTCTTTCTTTCTATTAATACTTCACTTTTCCTGTATTGACACCAACTTCCTAGCAACCAAGGTCATGGAGAAGGTGTTAAGAAGCTGGGCTGATTGATAACAAATCCTGGGGTTTGATGTCTTTTTTCTTGAGAGGCTTGTTAGACACCAGCAGGCTGAGCTGGGATTTCCAAGGGAACCTAGGGGATTTGGAAAACCTTCTCTGATCAAATTTCCCTTTGAATCCCAGTCTTCCTCCTGCTGGCCCTCAGAATCCAGCCGGGTGAGGCTCCTACCCATGGGAAGGTGAGTTGAGGCAGGGCAGTGGTGCTAAGCAGGAATCTGAGTACGAGAAAGCCAATACTGCTCGTTCATGATCATTCCCAAATCCTGGTCAAGGATCCTAGATTCACAGAAAGGTTTGGGTTGAAAGGGATCCTAAAGATCACCTGGGACATCTTCCACTGTCCCAGGTTGCTCCAAGCCCTGTCCAACCTGGCCTTGGACACTTCCAGGGATGGGAAATTGACAGCATCTCTGGGTAGGAACAGCACTCAGGCTTCTTCTCTTTACCCTGGTGTTTGTATTTATCAGGCATCACCAATGGCCACAAATTTCCCTATTTTACTACTCCTCTACACAGGAAAAGAGGAACATTTTCTTCCTTGGAAATCTTAACATTCATATTATTAACTTTTTTTTTTTCAGATTTTTAAACCTTTTGTTACCACTACTTCTACTTACATTTGCAGCCTGTAAATGAACTGCCTGACTTGCCTGGCCCATTTTTCTACCCGATTTTTAAGAGATTCAACTCTCCTTTGAGAGGAAAAACGCTGGTGCTTCCAGGAGCCTTCCACATCTTTACAGAGTCACTTTTCAGCAGGATAAAACTCTGTTGAGCCTGTTCCCATAGCTACTCTCTCTGAATTTTAAACAGGCACTGAACTTCTTTAAATTCTAAATTTACTGCCAGTGCAGCTGCTTTAATGACAGGTTTGAGGCATCTTTGCTTTCAAGGTTGGGTGTGTTTGTCCTCACATCTCCCATGGGTCACAGAGGGGATGTGGGTTCCCCCTGCCCCTGGCAGATGCCAGAGCCCGGGGATGCACAAGGCAACCGGGCAAGGAGAAGCCAGGATCTTGCAGGGGATTTGTCTGCTGCAGCTTTGGTCTTCTCCCAGCCACGGAGAGGGGGCTCCCCTGCTCCCTTGGGGTCTGCAGAACACCTGGGATTGCCAGGGAAAACCAAGGTCAGGGCTGGCTCCCAGACCCATTGTAGAATCATTAAGGTTGGAAAAGACATCCAAGATCATCGAGTCCAACCTTTGACCACTGAACACTAAATTACCCCCCTTACCACTAAACCGTGTCACAAAGTGCCACATCTACTCATCTTTTTGAACACTTCCAGGGATGGTGACTCCACCACTTCCCTGGGCAGCCTGTTCCAATGCTTAACCACTCTTTCAGTGAAGAAATTTTCTCTGATATCCAACCTAAATCTCCCCTGACACCACTTAAGATAATTTCTCCTTGTCCTATCACTTGATACCCGAGAGAAGAGACCAAACCCAAACTGGCCACACCCTCCTTTCAGGTCTAGAGAGCAATAAGGTCCCCCTGAGCCTCCTTTTCTCCAGACTAAACATCCCCAGTACCTCCCAGGTACAGAAATCCTCCTAAATCGACAATACAGTCACAAAGGGGAAAAAAAAAAATGGCAACTTCAAATAAAGCACTAGCTGCATCTGCACTGTGAAAAACATCCTGGTGTTGAGGTCCTTCCCAGAGATTTTCCTCTGCTGGGCTGCTCACAGGCACATCTCATCCACACTTCCCGCTGGTGTGATGGACCATCACTCCTCCAGTCTCTGTGTTACAGGGCTTTTTGTCACGCAAACAGCACCCAGAAAAGGCTACAGCTCTGTTGTGCTGGGCGCTCTGTAGCCACACAGCACCAGCAAGTGTCCAACCCTAAAAAAGCTTTCAGTTTGAACAAGGGTAAAGAGACACCATCCCCCGTGTCTGTGGGAAAAGATGCCTGCTGCAGGTTTTGCAAAGTAGGTGACCACAGCCCCAAAGGAAACCTGCACAGGTTGGACCCCGGAGGGGAAGGATAAAATCAAGAGGTGTCATTTGGACGGAAGAAATCTCTCAGGGAAGTCTCAGCAGGCGCTGCTGCAGAGTGAACCTTGGCATTTGCTTAAACAAACAGCTGGTGGAGGATTGGGTTTCGGAATCAAACTGCAACCCAGCACCTACTGAGCTTCATCCATCATTAGTCTTTCAGTAGGAAACTTGTTCTTGGCCTGCTCCCCAGTTCTCAGAGAAGTGATTCAGGCAAATGCCAGCCCCGCTGCATCCTGCAGCCTCTCTTCTTCCACCCCTGTGGCAAATGCCCACTTGCTTCTCACTTTAATACGGAACTCCTTCCCTTCGACGAGCTTTCACCGCGAGTGCTGCCGCCGCCCCATCCCCTCCATCCATCCATCCCTGCTCCCCGTGTCTAAGCAGGAGGAACAGGTGGGACAGCTGACCCTGGTGAATGAAAGGAGAGCACAGTTTGGCTCCCCTCACCCCTTTCTCACAGCCTGCCCCTGCTGTCAGTGATCCCCCAGCCCCCGGGGACGGGGGATTTGTGTGTATTAGTCACATGAAAGGAAAGAGGCTGCAGCAGGCTGCTCCCGGGCTTTGCTTCACCTCCAGCAGAGGGGATGGCCCGCCATTGTATTCCTCAGGGCTGGAATCAAATGACACTTTTTTTTTTTTTATTTGCAAAAAT
>VZRQ01010871.1:144596-166095 GCA_013397975.1 Machaerirhynchus nigripectus
AAGGTAAAGAAAAAAGTGAAAAAGAACAACTTACAATGATCCCAGCTGTGCAGGGAGATGTGTAAAGCCAGACACTTGGTATGAGATCCCTGGGGCGGGATTTTGTCTCACTGGCCTGGTGTGGAGCTCCACAGCCTGTCGTCACACAGAGGGTTTGAGCAGAGCATCTCTCTGTCCAAACTCTGTTAATCTGGTGTCACTCACAGCAGACTCCCAGATGGACCCTGCTGAGGCGGACTCACATTTAGGTACTGGTCAGTGAGCCATATCCCAGGGATATTATCCTCTCGGGAGTAAAACCACAGACTCATGGAAGTCTCACGGATGAATACCAAACCTGTCACTCCAGCAGAAATCAATCAGGGAATCACAGAATGGCTTGGGTTGGAAGCGACCTTAAAGCTCACCTACTCCCAACCCCTTGCCACGCGCAGTATCCTGACCATTGGTACAAGTTTGAGATAAAGGTGGTGACTTTATATCACTTTTCTCCTCAGTGAAAGTGTCAATGATGTTTCAGGGTTGTTGGGAGCCCCTGATGGGTAGATCACTGCCCGTAACACCTTCTATTTATTATTAGTGCTGTGAGTCTTAGTTTGTTTCCTCACTCAAAACAACATATTTCGCATTTCCCTCTCTGTTTGTGCTTGCATTCATTGCCTGAATCCAGCAAGAAGCCACTTCCAACCCAGTCTTAAGTAGACAGTTCTGTTAAACCACAGCAAGATATTTTCCCCAGCTTTTTAGGACTACCAGTGATCTGAATAACTGGTTATTCCCACAGCTCTAACTGAGATATCCTTG
This sequence comes from Machaerirhynchus nigripectus, assembly GCA_013397975.1. Lineage (NCBI taxonomy): Eukaryota > Metazoa > Chordata > Aves > Passeriformes > Dicruridae > Machaerirhynchus > Machaerirhynchus nigripectus. Next base: position 145,401 of record VZRQ01010871.1, read on the forward strand.
TGCCTGCAGCTGCACAGACCCACTGACCCAGCAATGAAGAGAAAAATAGAAACTGAGAGAACAAGAGCCCCCAGGTGGGATGAGGAAGGAAGCCTTGATCACAGCCTGCTCAATACGTTTCAAGTCTAAATTAACGCTTTAATTCAGAATGGGTTTGCATCGGTTAAAATTCAGATTGAATGAACATTCAACACCCCAAACCCAAGATGATTCCCTTTTTTAAGGGCAGGAGGCCTGTTCAGTCCAGCCAGATGCATTTCATAGTCTCTTACAGCGCTGTGTGTGCAGGGGGCAGGGCCATTAGAAATAAAAGTGCCAGTGTTCCAAACGTCAGCCCTGTACCCACCTGTTCCTCCTTGAGCCCAAACGTGGCCACCTCTGACCCCGCTGTGGGGCTGAGGCACTCGGGAGGCTGCACCTCCCACCCTCCAATCCCCCATTCCCCACGGCAGCTGTGTAAACCTCAAGGGCAACAGCTGGGCACCAGGGATGATGCCTCCAGCTCCAGGGTGGAGGGACAGCAAGGGGCATCTGCAAGGGCTCCAAATCACTGACCTGGTGGTGGAGACTCAATTTATTTAAGTCACGCAAAGTTTGGCACTGCCCCCATTTGAACCCCCTGCCCATAAATCCAGCTCAATTAGCGCTCAAGAGTTCTCACTGCAAGGTGTTAATTTGGTAATTGCCTGCCCTGAGGGATTCCAGGGATGGGATTTTGGGTTCAGGGTCTGCTCAGCACTGCCATATCCCCAAGGGCCTCCTGAGGAACTTTGGCCACTTGCTCTTTGTAGCTGCAAGGATGGGGAGGGAGGAGAGGAAAAGGATGAAGAAACTCTTCTCCTCAGTGCTGGATGAAGCCTTGAAATTGCCTGAAAACTGCAGGAAGGATTTTTCCATCCTCTGGCAGCCAGGGACAATAAGTTTCACATCCTGACTTCAGAAAGACAAATCTGCACAGGATGATGCATCCAGTGTGTGGGTGTGCCTGTCTGCAGGCTGCTTTCCAAAAGCCTGACATGGAACTGGACCTTGAGGAGATCCTCCTTAAGCTGCTTTATTGCTAAAACACCGGGGGGATGAGACTGAAACACCACCCTAAGGCAGCCCCTTTTTTTATGCTGTCTAAACGCATGTCAGAACACAACAATCCTTCTTCAGGGTCTTTTCTCCTGCCTTGGAGGCAGATGGAACTGTCAAAAAATCATACAATGGTTGCACTTGGAAGTGACCCTAAAGTTCAATCCCCCTGCCATGGAAACACATCCCTGTACAGAGGAGAAGGCAGGAATCCACTGCTCCTGTTCTAACGCCAATAAACTAGGATAGTCACAAGCTGTCCATCTCAGGGGGTCAGTGGGCCAGTGGCTTTCTGGTTTGGGCAATAGCCACAAAAATCAAATGCATCAGGGCAGCCTCCTTGGTGCGCCTGACCTTCACCTGGTAAGAGAGGCAAAGAAACGAAGCCCATTGCCTTCCCAGGATCTCACCTGGTCCACTTTTACTCCGGATGGTGTCAGAGATTTTTCTTTCAGATTTCTTTTCTTTCTTTCCTAAAGATGATTTCTTCAGGAAAATGGAACTCCATGACTGAGACTGGGTGTCCTTAAAAGATGGGAGCACCTGGAACACGGGTTCACCTTCCAGCTCTGTTCTGTGCTTACAGGGGGTTCTGGGAAATTCTTATCTATCAGTAATGACAACAGCAGGAGCAATGTGAGATCAACGACATGTTGGATCCTCAGACGATGAATTTGCAAAGGTAATAAAAAAATAAATTCAATATATAAATAAATTCAATAACAGCCATTTCAGAGAATGCAAAGGCCACTTGCAGGAGACTTTTTCACAAGATTTGTTGAATACTGGGTGCAAACCAGGCTGATTCTCAGTCTTTTTCTTGAGATTTTTGTGTCCTCCCGCTCCTGCTGTCCCTCAGTAATGGTGCAAGGGACTGTTGGAATGAAACTCCAAGGGAGTGGACTGGCGATAGCTGTTGGCAGTCTCTGTATCAGTCCAAGGCTGAAGGGGTTGACAATCTGAGCTCCCCATCACCTAACCCAGAAAATACACCCAAAATCCAGCACGGACTCCAAGACTGGGTGTCTCCCAAGGGAAGAGCAATGAATTTCCCTATCCAGGCCATAAACATTCCAGGTTCAAACAACCCTTTCATCCTGGAGTCTACACCAACTTTCCACCTCTCTTCCCCATCACCAGCTCTCCAAGGCCATGAACAGGCACCAGAACCCCCTCCCACCCCCATCCAAAGCCCCTCCAGCTCAATCAGCTGTCACAGGCCCCACATTCCTGCAGGACTCCCAGAACTGGCAGCTCTGGACATCTGCTCTTTTCCACCCCCACAAATATGCAAGCAGGTGTGAGGCACCACCACTTGCCTTGTTCCTGGCCACTTTTACCCAGGCACTGGAAATGAAGGCACAGCCAGAGGGGCTGATGATCTGTTCCTCTCCATCCTCTCTGTGTCCCTCTGGGGAATGTAGAGAAGCAAAAATCAACCTCCTCACTTGAACTGAAGAACCCAGAAGAGATGAAACTTAAGTGTCTGAATGTAATTCCTCTCTACCTCACTCTAACAGGGACTTTATACCAGTGGTCACAAAAAACCTCTCATCCTACCCCCTGCCATGGGCAGGGACTCCTTCCACTATCCCAGGTTGCTCCAAGCCCCAACCAACCTGGCCTTGAACACTTCCAGGGATGGGGCAGCCACAGCTTCTCTGGGCAATGAAATACCCAGAGAATATAGAAATAGAGGGAGTACAGAAATTCCTTCCTATAGTTAGTTTATAGTTATCCAGCACATCCATAATTTTATGGAAGACAATCAGCAGGGAGCTCTGTATAGGGCTGGGTTTATCTACATCTCAATGAATTTGAAAGTAATGAATAAAAATAAACTAAAAATGAAGAAAATGTAGTTTGGGCAGTTTATGCCCTACAGGTTATTAACTGGGATTAAAAGAAAATAATAATTCAGCACATTCAACTTTTTCTTTGTTTTTTAGACAAGTAGAATTTTAATGAAAATTGAATGAAATGAAATAAAATAAAATGAAGTAAAATAAAATAAAATAATTAAAATAAAATAAAAAGACTACCCATTTTGCACTGAAATTTTCAGCTCACAAAGGTGTTCCATGGACCAAGGTGGTGGGTTTTGAGGGACACCCTCCTTTCTTTCCATAAGGAGCAGGGTGATACCTTATAGGAAATACAGAGTTCATCTCATGACTGCATGGGATCATGCGGGGTCCCTGAGCCAAACTGCTGCTCTCAATATCCTTACAAGGTGTATCAGCAGCTCTAAATAGAAAAGGCCCATTTTTTACAGCTTCCACGTGCCCAGTGTGTTCCCAGCTGCCATCTCCATGTCCCTGTGAAACCTGATACTGCCTGCGAGCACCAGCACATTCCAGCGACACCAAATCCCTCTGTCAGCCTCGGCTCGCCTGGGACACTTCCAGGGATGGGGCAGCCACAACCTCTCTGGGCAACCTGTGCCGGGGCCTCCCCACCCTCACCAGGAAGAATTAATGGGATATCTCAGTGCCCCAGGGGGTCCCTTAGGTCCTCATCCCACCCTGGGACAGGGAAGTGCACTCAAAATATTGTTTATGGTTGGGAAACTGAGGCAGGGGATGATGTGCCCAAGATCTTGGAAGAAGCTAATGGCACAGCAAGTATTTTTAAAAAATCCCACTCCTTCCTCTGCATCTGAAATAGTAAAGTCAGTATGACTGGCACAGCTGGCCATGAAGCCAAATGGCCCACATTGGCATTATTGAAGCCTTTTAACCTCCAAACCAGGATTGCTGCATGCAGCTGCCTGTTGGGATGTGTCTTATCCCATGCAAACTCCTGAGCTGCGTCTGGAAAAGGATGGGAGAGAGAAATCATCTCAGCCAAAACCATGCTGAGGATGTTCCTGCGGTGAGGACAGTGGAGCTCCTGCACCCAGCAGCGTTGCCTGGCCCCGTTTAATTTGCTTTTGGCCATTGCTCTCTCAGATAATCCTATTAGAGTCTGTCTTTCACCACAGATCCTGCTCCCTGGCTTTCGTCCCCATCCTAATAATTCTTCTTAGGTGAGCATTCAAATGTCTGGAAGTGATTGCAGGGTTGTGTGGTCACTCTGATTTTAACACAAAAATATTTCCCTTCCCAAAAAATGCCGAGAATGTTTCAGAAGTATTTTTCCCTGATGAAGAAAGATTATAGTAAGCACTGAGATTTTGACAGAAAATGGAGGGGAAATGGTAGATAATTTTAGAGGGCATTTTGGTTTATGTCTCGTAGAAGCCTGGTAAGGAGAAGAGTGACAGGTTTGCTTGCAATTTGCTTCTTTAGCTCTGACAAAGCTGAAGATGTTTTCAAATTCCAACATAAGAAAAGAAAAAAAAAAAAAGAGCAAGAGTTCAAGGCCAGGTTGGATGGGGTGTGGAGCAACCTGGTCTAGTGGAAGGTGTCCCTGCCCACGGGTGGAACAAGAGGATCTTTAAGGTCCGTTTCAATCCAAATTAGTCTAAGACTCCCTGATTCTGTGATTAGTATTATTTGCCAGTCAAAAATCCCCTGCAAACTTTTACCCATACCAAAGGATTCATTTCCAGTCTCCCAGGGACACTAATTTTTAAGCAGCTTTGACAGAGAAGAGGCGAAAAGACACCAGAGTGGGGAGGATCCTGACTGTACTGCTGTGACTTCACGGAACTGGTTGGGCTCAGCCCCTGTTTATTGACCCGAGAACTTCCGAAAACCCATCTCCTCCTGTCCTGCCGACCACCACTAAGCAAAGAGCCCATGAGGATTTTGGACCAGCTCCAAATCCAGCTCCCTCCTCTTCCTCCTCCTCCTCCTGCTCCTGCAGCCCTCTGGCCATTAAAACACTAAACTGCTGTACCTGCAGTAAGTGGCTTTATTCTGGAAATGTTTGGCGGGATTTCTTTCTGATAGGACTGAGTCACGGCATCGGAAAAAGGGGATAAAATGCCGAAACGTGCCCGTCCCGGCACGGGACAGCTGAAGCGGTGTCACTCAACTCGCCGCTGTCAGCGGGGTGATTGAGGTGGACAGGAGGGAGCGGGAAGGGCCCCGGGCTGTAAAGGACACGGGCAGGTGGGGGACGGGGTGGGCTGGCCCCGGGGGTGGGCGATACAAAAGGGACGGTGACAGCCGGGCAGGGCAGGGACCACGCGGGGGTGGCAGGAGCATCCTCGGGTACAGCAAGGCGGGCAGGGGCAGCGGCGAGCGGAGAGCCAGCCCGAGGCCAGCGTGGCTGGAGGCTGCTCTGCCTTGAGCAGGACGAGACAGGAATATTGATGGAAAACCTGTAGCCATAGAGCCGGCAAGGGAGTTAAGAGGGTACTGGGGCGAGGTGGGGGGAAATGAGCCCAGGCGGTAGAAAACTGATGGAAGGGTGGGGAATTTAACATGGTTATCCCTAGGGAAAATTGGGGGGAAAAAAAAAAAAAAAAAAAAAAGGAGGCATTGGTGTAGAGGAGCGTGGGAGAGGGGGAAATGCCCGAATCCCCAAACACACTCACACTCAGAGGGGTCAGCAGGATCAGCTGCTTCAAGAGACTTGTGGGCAGCCCCAGGCATAGGCTGCTTGCTGGAGAGCATTTCTGACCACACCAGCTCTTGCTTCCTTGGGGAAGCCTTGGAAAGGATGAATCCCACCCCTCGTGAAGATGCCAGCCCAGATAACACCCCTGGGGTGCCACAAAGCCACAAAGGACCCAGGAGAGGAGGATGAAGGGACCGACTGCTCCTTTCCTGAAGGTAATGTCTGCAATTTCTTTTTTTTTTAATGTGATACCTCCTGTGTGCGAGATTTATGGCCAAGCCTGGAATGCACAGGCAGCAGCCAGTGCCTCACATCCAGGGTTGTGGAAAGCTTCCTAAGGAACTCTGGGCAGGGCAGAAGATGCCACGGATGGAAAAGGGAAAGGAGGTGGGGTGGTGTCCTCATGGTTCAAACAGGGCCCCAGGCTCATTACCAAATTCCCAGGGATCAGACCACTCTGCCTGGATGTGATCTACAGCTGTGGCATTGAAGCATCCTTTCAAAGTGGGTGTATTCAGGCTCTTGGCTGTGGAGAGATGAACCCCAGGGATGTGTTTGATTTTCAGGAGCATCTTCAAAACCGGGGTTTTGTCCTCAAGGGCAGCAGGGTTGGTGTTTGGAACCTTGTGCTGGCCAAGCCTCTCCTCTCACAAGTCAACACTTCAGGGACCCAGGGGGTACAGGAACAGCTGAGGAGGGGCTGTAGAGTAGGGGGGGACAAGAGTTTCATCCCCTGGGAAGCTCTGCAATCTCAGATTGCTCCAAAGGAGCCTCCTTTGACAGCAAAGGGTGCCCAGGTGATGAACACCTTCCATGGGAAATGACCTTCTGATTTTAATTCTCACCTTGAAATAAGTGGTGACCAGCAGGTTCCCACTAGTGCCTCCCTGTCACCATGTCCGGCTGTTAAATTATGTTATCCCCACACTATTTTTGATTTATTTATTGCTCCAGCATCATTATTGGACAATGAAGTGTTTTCTTCATTTCACCAATGGAAACCAGGAGTACAGACATCCACAGGTCCAAATCCATCCCCATTGCCCTCAGACCCTTAAGTGGGGAGTTTAAATGATGAGCACGGTCACCCCTGGCTCCGTCTGGAGTCAACAGAGGGAGAGGCAGCCCCCTCTGGACACACTCCTGGGCCCTGTCTGTGGGTCCTTGCTCTCCATCTGTGGCTGTTCCTTGTTTTTCCAGCCTGGTAGAAGTAATGGCTAGTTTAACTGGGAATGAATGACCGAAGTTCTCAAAGCCCAGCCTGTGTTTATCCTCCTCTTGTCTCAGCTCATCCCCTCATTTCCCTGTTCTTGGATCATAAGGAGAGGAACTACCCAAAAAAAAAAACCCAAATAGTGGAAAAGGGCACTGTCCTCTTTCCCAGGGCTGTAGAGGAGATCTCCTGGCCTCCAGGAGCTCCAACCTGGGGAAGGGTTTATGACATGAGGAGACCCAAAAACCCCCAGATAAACAGTCTTAGGTGCAGTAAAAAGACAAGGATGATTCCCCTCTCTTTCAAGCCAGTGGCAGAAATCCTCCCGGGCTTCTCGAGGGACAGTTACCCTGAATCACACCATTAAATTAATTTGCATTCAAGACATGGGGGAAAAGGGAAGACCACGGAGCAAGGGAGGCCATGCTGAATATGTATGGACATTGCTACAGGCACTCCAGCTTGTTCCAGGCCAATTATTGCACCTCTGTGCCTCAGTTTCCCCCACCCATTATCTGGGAATGCTGATGGGCTCTGCTCATGACCACTTACCCTTCTCTGGTGAAAAGAATCAGACCGGCTAAGTAAAATATGATAGGTCTAAACCAGACCCAAGATCTCAGTTTAGAATCACCAGATAAAACAGAAAATATAACTTAGAGAGCCATATCAACATCTTTTTATATTGAGATAAAAGTTGTAGAAAATCAAAGAAGGAGACAAGTAGGATGGACAGGCACCTTACAAGGACTGCTGGTGATCCTGGCACAACCTTTCTAAATAACCTTGGGCAACTCATTTATCTTCTCCTTTGTGCCCCCCTTTTTTAAGGGATTAAATGTCAGCACAGTGGGACTGGGTGATGTTTTCAGAGGTGCTCACTGAGGCCTTATTTCCACTCAGACAGGGAGCTGATCACCACAGTTTATGGAGCGAACTCAATAAACTTTGAGACACTCCCATGAAACCCCACCAGAGTTTAGAGAAAAAACCAGGCTCTTGAAACATCTCCAAAACCCAAGGGCCCAAATATAGTCTCTGGTTAGATACAGGCAGTATTTTGCAGACAGATGCAAACTTGATTTCTTGAGTTTTAGGCTTCCTGGAGGCTGTGGTTAGGACAAGGTTAAGATGAAACTCTGCTTCAAAAATCTGCCCTGAGATAGCTAACTCGGCTCCCAAGGCTAAAATGTTAACCTGACTGACTTGCCCACAGAAAATTGCAAAAGAGACAAGAAAAGGCTCAAAATGAGTTTTTTGCCCCATGTGAGGTGCCTTTTGGTGCAGATAGGGGACAATGAGGTGATAAATTCCAAACCAATCTTTACAGCGGAGAAGGGAGGAGTATTAGGAAGGGGGTTCCCCTTCTAGGTCAGTGGGATGATTCCTGTTTACCCCTTCCCTTCTTTGCACTGCTGTCACATCCACGCAGCTCTCTGTGCATGGGAGTGTAGGCAGGAAAACCAAAAGCTAAGCTGCCTCCCTCCTTCCAGTAACAACTGCTCCCAGGAAAGCATTCATCCTGCAACCCAGGGTGGAAAAAGAAACTTGACAGGGAGCCCAGATGAGTGACTGCCAGAATGCCAGGCGCATCAGAAAGCCCATTTTGGGAGTATCACCTCCCATCTCGCCCCAGTGACAAACCCTCCCAGTCACAGGGACCCTTGGAGGACAGCTGCCCCATTCTTCCCTCCTCCTCTTCCTCACGCCAGCCAGGGACAGATGTGGCTCCGGATATGCCTCAGATGATTGGGTTACTCCAAGTGGCTCCAAAAGGCATGGACTGTTGGCTCTTAGTTTGCATACCTGCTGTTCACAAGGAATTTAATATTCCAGGGTGGGCAAAAAGAGAGATGCCGGCTGTAAATGGATGCATTTCTATCCTATTGACCTCCTTCTTTTCCTTCTTTTCCTTCCTGGCTTTTATGGACACTTCTGCCAATCTTTTGTACTCAAGTATCTGTCCCAGTCAGCTCCTTGACTTCTAACTATTTAGCCATAATTTCCTTATCCACATCCTGCCTGTTTTGGGCTTTATAAATCTTGGAACAGTGTGGTCTGGAAATCCAACTTAGTGAGTCTTTACTGCAACAGTCCCAGTTCATTCCAGTCAGTGCATTTAATACAAATCTTGCTCCAATTAGGTTTTAATATCATCAATACATCCCCATTTATACCAACATAAGATTTTAAGATCCCAGTCCCCAAATTGGACCAGAATAACTTATATATATAAGGAATATTTACCCATCTACATGCTTGGGATCAAGGATCTTCCAAGTAACTGAGTCTGTTTCCTCATTAATCACTCTGAACCCATTTCTGATCCCAGAACTTCCATGGTACTTTGACACAAGCCTATGAGAAATGCAAGAAAATGCTACCAGTAAGCAGGTATAATGGCTTTAAACTGGGGTCTGACAAGGCTAAGAAGAAATATCTCCTCATTCTTTATTGCTGATAGCTCATGCACACAGATTTATGCACCCAAAATCTGGGAACCCACAGCCTGTGTCATGGCTCTGCTGAAATCTCTGGGAGTTTTACCTTGACGTCAGCAAGGCTCATCCTCCTCACCCCCTCTGAGTCAAAGGCCTTCATCTAACAGGGAAGTAAATATTACATTGAGTTCTTAATTTCAAATTAAAATGTAGTGAATGCTCCTATAACACTGATCTGACTTATATTAAAAAAAATAGGAATTTTTTGCTGTAGATATTTTTAATGCCTCTGTTGTGCTTGGTGTAAAAATCTCTAAATAATGGGAATTCAGACACCACTCCTGACTCTGGGCACTTTTAAACAATATAATTCTGTGGGTCACTGCATGACTCATTTCTTTCTGTAGAATTTGCATTCATTTGTTTAATCAGGTACTGAAGTTATTGAAAAAATGACTATGTGAAATTCCCTGCCATGAATTTCTCTAGAAATCATAAAGAAAAGCCTTTATCTGGCTTTAAGACAAACAAACACCTTCCCCTGAAAGCCATTCATCCCTTCACTGCAGGCAGTAGGGATTTTTGTACAAGCAAAATTACTTAGAGCACCCTGTACAATACCAGAATCACTAAGTTTTTATGTGAAAATAAATTTGAGCCCTTCGTACATTCTTCAGTCTGTAAATCATTGCCCCAGCTGAGCATGAGGATGAGCAATGCCATGGGATGGATTTCCATCCCAAACCGTTTTGCAAGCATCATTACATCAGGTACTGACACAGGTTTGAACAGCTGAGAGGGGGAAAATCCAGGGGCAAAGAAGTCGAGATGGTTGCATGTGAGATGTGAAAAATCAGCAATGTCAGGCATTTGGGGACACCACAGAAGTGATATTTCCTGAAGCAGCACCTTGCAGGGGAACTCCTCTGTCACAGGGGAGGATGGAGAGCCCTGCAGGCATGGAGAGAGACTCTGATCCAACTTCTCCAACACAATAAAATGCCTGGAGAGTGACAGCAAAGCTGGGGAGAAGGAACCATGCTCCAGGGAGAGCTGGAGCCTCTGAGGAGCGCGTGCAGTGCTGCCCTGTGCTCTGGAGTCTGTGCTGGGCCAGCAGACCCTCACTAGGGCCTGCCTTCAAGGAGGATTTATGCTTCCTTCAAAGCTTGGGGTCATGCCCACTCTGATTTTAGTGCTTCTCATCACCTGAGATAATTCCTTAATCTTTTGGCTCTTTAGGAAGAGAAAACATGAGAGAAAGGCTTATTTTCTTTTCCTGTCCTGTATACTTGTGTGGAGTGGTTGCACATTAGAAACTTGGGTATTCCCTCCCCTTTTCCATCCTCAGAGAGACTTCCACTTAGAAATAACTCATCTTTGTGAATCTGGTCCGTGAACAAATTGGTTCCAACCAGTTGCTTCCCAAAACATGGCCATGACTCCCTTTGAGCATCCCTGAGCATGCCAGCCCTACTGAGGGTGAGTGTGTGCAACAACCCTAAATCAAGGATTAGTACAGGAGGGGACCCAGGGTACCTTGCTTTTCACTTCTGATGATCATTTCTATTGTCAAATGCAGAAATCCACCCGTGTGTCCTGCCCTCTGTGCCATGACAGGCTCCTCCCAAAGGTGCATCGGGGCACGGCACAAGTTGGAAAACAGGAAATTCCAATGATTTGTCACCAAACAGGTTTTTCATCACCAGCTTGGTCACACTCTGGGAAACAGACCCCAAAAGACTGAGGGAGCTCCATGCTTGGAGAGATTCAAGCTCAACTAGACATGGTGCTGAGCAACCTGACCTAAGCTGCTCCTGCTTTGAGCCCTCCAGCTCCTTCTGGCCCAAACCACTCTGTGGCCCTTGGACTTAAAGCTTGTTTCTGATCAGCTAGGCCAGGCTCTGGTGAGCTGCTGCCTGGTTCTGAAGGCACTGCCTGCTTGGCCAGGCAGCTCTCCAGGGCAGGAACCACATCCTTGTGTATGAGCAGCTCCTCTGCTCCGCCAGGTCCTCCAGGCCCCACCTCAATACCAATAATAATGATAAAGTGAAAGGAAAGAACACAATCTATCACCTCGCACTCATGTGATTTTTTTCTTTACAGCAAACTTTAGTTTTTGAGGATTTCAGGGCTGTCAAAACAAGTCCAAGACCTTCTCCAACATTTACTTCCATGAGATTCCAGCCTTCAGCACTGTGCAGAGGCACACACAGGAATGCTTGCTGACACACTGGAAAGATCTGGACCACCTGAAAGTATCCCTCCAGAACATCCCAAAATGCTCAAGGGCACCAGGGGAGTTACAAGGGTTGTGCTGTCACTGCTTTTCCAAGGAGGAAGCAGACTGTTGGCTCTGAAAGGCGCCTGAGGAGCAACACTACCCCTTCAGGAGTGGAGGAGGGAGAGCTGTCCCGCTGGCCAGAAGGCACAATCCAGACTTCTCTTATGAGATGACATGCTTCTTTATATCCCCATATGGATTAGGCTGCTATGGAATGTAAGGAAGTGTGTGGTTTCAGGGAGACATCGCCCATGTCCTCTGCTCCCAGCGACTGCAAGGAGTCCAAAGGCTTCCTGTAACTGCACTTTATTTGAATCTGACTTTGTCAAATAGAGCCAGGCAGTTTACATTCACTTCACAGTGCCCTCAGCACCCACAGAGAGCAGCACATAGGGATCTGAACATCTAAAAAGGTTGCAAACTCCTGAATCCATGTAAATTTGGTAACTAGGATGTATTCCGTACATCTTTCTCTGGAAAAAGCTTGCAGTAAAGAGACTGCAGGTTTCACCCAATCCAAATAATATTCACACTGTCCTGAAAGTGCTTTTCAAGGGCTTTCTGAAAATCACTACATCCTAGAGAGCACCAGTAATTCATAGAGTCACAGAATTGTTTGGGGACCTTAAAGCTCATCTATTTCCAGCACCTTCCTCTATCCCAGGTTGCTCCAAGCCCAGTCCAACCTGGCCTTGGACACTTCCAGGGGTGGGGCAGCCACATCTTCTCTGGGCAACCTGTGCCAGGGCCTCACCACCCTCACAGCAAAGAGTTTCTCCCCAATATCTAATCTAAATCTACCCTATTTCATTTTGCCATCCATGCTCAGATGGTGGAAAACGCTTCGGATTAAGTGACACAGAGGAAGAATTAAACAGCACTGGGTAGGACTGACTTGGGAGGAGTGAAACTAAGTATGATCCAGATGTCACAAAATTCTCCTCTTTACTCCCCGTGACCCATAACAGGATCTTCTTTAATGGGATTAAAATGAATGCCACAGACACAGGAGCTGCTGTAGTGGATTGCTGAAGGTTAATTCACTGCACTCTCTAAGTACAGTAACAGGACAAGCTGCAGGAAGACACCCCTTAATTAATATGACCCTGTGGAGCTAAGCAGGCACACAGCCTTGTCAAAAGTAACAGGATTCTTTCTCCTAAATCTGTACTATCATAGCTCAGGACAGCCCTGCCATGTCACAAATGTCCCTTCCTCCTCTGAGCACTGTTTAATTCTGTGCTCTAATAACATTGTGTAGCGATGAGCTGGGTGTATTTTTTTTGCAAACAGAGGACCAGTTGCCTCTAACCCCTGTAGGACAGCCTGAAGATATCCTGGGTATCTCCAGGATATCTTCAAGATCCTGTTACATGGAGCTGAAGCATTCAAACCATTTCTCCTACATTACCTTCTTCCATTATAGGTCAATTATTCAAAACTTAAGACAGTTTTCAGTCAGTCTTAATTTATTTTAAGAAAGAATTTAGGAAATTTTTTGAAGGAACTGTTGTTACCATTGTGGCCTAGATCTGAAAGGTTTTCAGAACTTCATTTCCCATGGGAAATTTTAGGAATTCCACTCCAAATTACCCTCAACAAACCTGATCTACTCAGAAGCTTAAAAACCGTATGTATGTTTCAGTGATTAATTGCCACAGCTTAATCATCTTCAAACTCCTGACTGGGAATGGCCCTTGGCCAGTTCTAAGCGTACAGCTGAGCTTAGGAACTGTTAGGGTCAGTCCCAGTTGACACAGGTCAAAACTGTGCCAGCAACTGTGCTAAACACAGCAGAAACCACCGAGTTCCTGTGCCTGCACCCCAGCCCTATATAATGCACCAATATAGACCCTGAAACCAATGACATTTATGTTCCTTAGCCACCAAGATGCTCTGCAAAATTTCGGTCTGAATCAAAGCCAAGGCTTCTGCATCTGACCCAGGCCCTGTGGTCTCGTAGCTGTAATTCAGGAAAGCTCTTGTCAAACCATTATTTCACGCTGTCCTTGTACAGAACCAGCTCTTAGGTTATGATAACTCAGAAGAGAAATTGAGCAGAGAAAAATTATCCTTTTTTTTTCCTTCTGGGCTGCATTAAAGGAAGAATGGCCAGCAGGCCAAGGGAGGGGATTCTGCCCCACTGCCCTGCTCAGGTGAGACCCCACCTGCAGAGCTGCCTCCAGATCTGGGGTCCAACAGCAGAAGGACATGGAGCTGCTGGAGCAAATCCAGAGGAGGCCATGGAGCTATTCCAAGGGCTGGAGCCCCTCTGCTCTGGAGCCAGGCTGGGAGAGCTGGGGGTGTTCACCTGGAGAAGAGAAGGATCCAGGGAGACCTCAGAGCCCCTTCCAGTGCCTAAAGGGGCTCCAGGAGAGCTGGAGAGGGACTTGGGACAAGGGCTGAAGGGACAGGACATAGGGAATGGCTTCCCACTGCCAGAGGGCAGGGATGGATGGGATATTGGGAAGGAATTGCTCCCTGTGAGGGTGGTGAGGCCCTGGCACAGGGTGCCCAGAGAAGCTGTGGCTGTCCCTGGATCCCTGGAAGTGTCCAAGGCCAGGCTGGACAGGGCTTGGAGCAACCTGGGATAGTGGAAGGTGTCCCTGCCCATGTCCGGGGTTGGAATAATGTTTAATGTCCCTTCTAACCAAACAATTCTATGGTTTTAACAATAAAAACTAGGCAAGACAAAAGGGCATCTGATGGAATGAGCAGGCAGGGGTGCAAATCCTGACCCGTCTTCCCTCCCTGACTTTGCTGATCAAATCCTTGTCCATGTCTCCAACCCAACACTTCCTTTCTGCATCTGCAGGTGTCTTCATCTCTATGGTGACGAAAGCCTGTTGCAGTCTGTGGAACTGTGGACTTTATTTAGTTGCCAAAAAACCTGTTCCCAGTGCCTTTGGAGTCAGCCTAAGAATAGTCCAGTGGTTTCTAGCTTTTCTTCAGCTCTCTGCTGTGCCACACCTGCGCATCACATGCGGCTGTCCCAGACAACCTGTGGTTCCTTGGGTGGTGCCAGATGCTCAGGCGTTGGCAAATGAAGCCAAACCTTCTGGCTGGCCAGCTGAGCCTGTCCCTAGCCTTGACTGACTGCATACATTTGGGGTTTAACCCTGGAGTGGAATCCCATCCCTTATTTACTTTCTGCAGCTGTTCCCGGCCTGTTCCACCGGAGCCTGGGATCAGCAGTGACTCTTCCTGCACAGCACGGGCCAGGATTGAGTTACAGGCACACACACACAGGCAAGGACACAGGAGAAGAAATAACCTAGACATGGGGCTAAGGTTTGGGAAAACTTATAACCTGTCTGGGGGGTCAAGGCCACTGTTTTAACTCTGTTAACTCCCTCCATCCTCTGATTGTGTAACCACACCCAGACCATGACAGAAGGTAAAAAAACTAATTCTTCTTAAATTGTATTGGGTTTGAAACAATCTAGTGCTGAGGGGACAGAGTATGAAGTGAATTTTGTAGCTGGAGGCTTGCAGGAGCTGTTTCTTTAGCAGTAAGGTAGATGTTTCCGTAGCGGGCATAGAGTTTAAGTTGCTGATGCTTCCCTTGCTAATGAGTACCCCAATGGACAAAGAGAAAGCATGAAGCAAGCACAGGAGCCCAGAGGTTACTCAAATTAATATTCCTCCCAACACTGAGCAATGAGAAGACAAAGGGAATTTTGAAAAAACGAAAAGAAAAAAGAGGGAAAACCCGATCCTAATCAAAATGTTTTTCAGATAAAAATGTATCAAGTCACTTGGGCTTGACGATCTTAGAGGCCTTTCCTGACCTTAATGATCCTGTGACTCTAAGTCCCTGAAAAACCACACGCACATGCAAGGGGCCTACGCACAGGGTGAGAAAAATGCTGCTTTTGTCCTGTTTGGACGCTGCCCCGTGCCCTGCTGCTTGTGGTCTCTGGCAGCTGTCTCCTCGCTGAGGCTCCAGGTACAGCTGGAGGGTTCAGGGTGGCTCTGAAAAGTGATGCCTGACTGACAACTAACAGGTGACTTCCCTTCAGTGGACAAAGGAGGTGTCTTTCCTCCTTCCCACTTTTCCTTTCTTTCGCTATTTAAAAATAAAAATTAAAAAATAAAAATAAGAAAAAGAAAGAGAGGAAAAATAGGGGAAGAGGAAGAAGCAGGAAGGAGCTGTATGAAGGTGCCCGCATGGCCGGGGAGTTGGAATGAGATAATCTTTAAGATCCTTTCCAACTCAAACCATTCTGTGATTCCAGGATTGTAAGATAAATCTCCGTACATTTGCTGATGTGGCTCAGGACGGGCCAATCCTCTAAGCTACACAAGACTTTGCTCCTCACCCATGTCCAGGCTCGTCAGCTGGGACCAGATACCAAATCAAGCCCAAAATCTCTGAAACATCAAGACAGAGATGCAGAACTTGCTTCCTGAGGCTTATCCCCACACTTCAGTACTGCTGATTTATGCATTAGCGAGAAAATTACCCCAGTCCTGAAAAGCCCCCAGGAATCAGGGCATCACATGGCCCTACACACAGACCAGTTCCAAGCCAAAATGGTTGTTCCAGCACCTCATCTGCAGAGCTGCCTCCTGCTCTGGAGTCCCAGCACCGGAAGGGCATGGGGCTGTTGGAGAAAGTCCAGAGCAGACCAGGAAGATGATCAGAAGGATGGAGCAGCTCTGATATGGGGAAAGGCTGAGAGAATTGAGACTGTTCAGTCTGGAGAAGAGGCGGCTTTGGGGTGACTTAATTGTGGCCTTCCAGTGCCTGAAGGAGCCTACAGGAAAGATGGAAAGAGACGGTTTACAAGAGCCTGAAGTGACAGGTTAAGGGGGAATGGCTTCAAACTGAGTAGAGTTAGATTATATGTTAGGATGAAATTCTTCCCTGTGAAGGTGGGGAGGCCCTGGCACAGGTTGCCCAGAGAATCTGTGGCTGCCCCTGGATCCCTGGAAGTGTCCAAGGCCAGGCTGGACAGGGCTTGGAACAACCTGAGATAGTGGGAGGTGTCCCTGCCCATGGCAAAGGGTGAACAAGAGGAGCTTTAAGGTCCCTTCCAACACAAACCACTCTATGATTCTATGGAGAACGGTGAGGTCTCTAAGCTGGTGTCCTAAGTGCTGCACCACCCTTCTCTCCCTCTGAGCAGAGATCAGTCCCCATCTCCCCTGTCTCACGTGTGCCATTCCCGTTGCAGGTCGGGAGCAGCGGAGCCGAGCGCGTGCTGTGGTCCGGAGCTATGCTCTGCTCTGGCTGGTCAAACGGAACCAAGCCCGTCTTCCTCGGAGGTTTGGTCCCCTTCAACCAGCTATAGCAGTGTGGAAATCACCAAGCTGGGAAGGTTTGCCTGCCTCTGCCTCAGCTCAGCCCCACCAGCCCTTCCTCCCGGATGGATCTGCTACCACTCTGAATGTCTCCAGAGGTGCATCTGGGGATGAGGCACCTGGAAAGGTTTGGGATAGGCTTTTGGTTTTCCTAAACATCACTGCAAGCAGGGGCGCTCCAGCATTTCCTTCATCCCTGGAAGTGTCCAAGGCCAGGTTGGACAGGGCTTGGAGCAGTGGAAGGTGTCCCTGCCCACAGCAGGAGGGTTGGAAGGAGATGAGCTTTAAGGTCCCTTCCAACCCAAACCATTCCATGATTACCAGAGGCCCAGAATACCACACACAAAGCTGTTGGCTCCGGAACATTCGGCAGGTTTCTAAGCCAATGTGGATCTGCAGAGCCACAACCATCTTTATTTCCTTTCCCTATCAAACTTGCATCCACACACCCCCTTTTGCTGAGTACTGCCAGTCCAAGCAATCTGTAACTAAATTATTTTTAAAAACCATAAAGAACAAGGGAAACATTCTTGAAAACCCTCTGTGTCCACAGGTCTTTCTCACTTATTTAATGCAAAAAGGAGCTATAAATAACCATAACCTGCATGGCAAAGTTTTTGACATCAGTTATCCCGTATCCACTTAGCCACAACACACACACCAGATCACACACCTCTGTGTGAGGTACCTTCTGAATCTTCCCACCAACACCAAACTGCAGCTAATGAAGAAAAACAGCCAAACAACTTTAAAATGGCTTTGCTGACCTGTTCTCTGAGCCAGGCAATAAACTTCAGACATTCAGCTCAGCTGGTTGTTCCCCATCTTCACCAAAAAAAATCCAAAGCTGTCAATAAATAAATGAACAAATGTATATCAAAATAAGTTCTTTATGTGCATCACCCATGATGCCCTTATTTTTTGCTGGATGGATGGGGAGGAGAGAGCATGGATGCAGCAGAATGAGGAGTGGCATCAGTCTGCTCCAAAGCAGTTTGGATCTCTGCTGAGGACAGAAATGACAGATCTTCCCAGATGCAACGGAGCACAATTTCTTTTTTGTCAAGTCTCCATGGCCAACGTCATTTGGAAGACCAAGACACACAAAAGGCAGCAGTGTATGGGGGGACAGCCTGGCCAGGATCATGTGTGTGACAGAAGCAGCAAAGGACACCAGGCTTTAAATCCCCATCACCCATCCGGGGAGGGTTCTGAGAGGCAGGAAGGATTGTACACATTGTATGGGTTTGCTGGCACTCTTGAGTCTAGAAGGTTTAAGAAATTCAAGTTAAAAGACAAATTGTTCCAAGGGTGGTGAGGCCTTGACACAGGTTGGCCAAAGAAGCGGTGGCTGCTCCATCCCTGGAAGTGCCCAAGGCCAGGTTGGACGGGGCTTGGGAAACCTGGGATAGTGGAAGGTGTCCCTGCCCATGGCAAGGGGTTGGAATGAGATGGGCTTTAATGTCCCTTCCAACCCAAACCATTCAATTGTCCTATCCCCCAGATTCCCTCTCACTCCAGATACACAATTAATTCATCCTGAGCAAGGGCTGTGTCATCCCTGACAGCTCATGGATCTTAAGCACTGAGATGCCCCGTTTCACAGTCCTAAATCCCTGGAGGTTTCTGAGCATTTAAAGCAAAGTGTTCTCGGTTTTACCCGGGAATGAGTCAAAATGGGAATTTTAACACCTCATATCTCACTGCACGTCCCCTTCACACAACCTGGGTTTGCTCAAGCACCACATCAATGCAAGGGACACCCACAGAGCACTGGGCTGTGGATCCCCAGAGCCTCCCAACAGTGGGCAGAGCAAGCCCCAAAAAGGAAACCCTGGAGAATCAGGACACAAGTGGAAATAGTCCCACAGCTTAAAAAGTAAAAGAGATTTCAGCCAACTGTCCTGCCAAGCACCCCAGAGAAATCTTGTCAAAAACATGAGTGGGGAAAAAGTATCTGTGTCTATTTGCTCAAAAACATGAGGAAAATAAAATGTGTAAAACAAGACAGAAATTAAAATTTAGCTTCTTGATGTGGTGTTCCCTCTAGGTAAGGAACCTTTTCATTAGGGTAGCTTGGCAAAGGATATCCTCCCCATCTTCTGTTCGTCCTGCATTTCAGCAATTATTAAACCCAGAGATTCCAGCAAGAGATTTCTTACACTGCCATAAATGAGAAATAATAGAAAACACCAACAACTATTAAAAGGAAAAGGTCTTTTGAATTCCCAAAGCTCATAATTATGTTTTATGATTATCTGGAATGAAATACCTCGCATCACTAAGGACCAAAAATCCAATTTCTTTCCCTGTTCAATTATCTCATAAAAAGAACGAAAAATGTTTTGTTTTCTGGTGAATTTATGAACCATTTTTGCCCACCAAGAAGGTTTTGGAAAACAAAAAATAGCAGAGAAGGATGAAATTAGCGTGGTTCAGCTTTCTCTGCCATGGAATGGGCACGGCAGGACAATACCTCACTCCATCCTCTGCCGAGCTCTGTAAGACAAGAGCATCCATAGGATTTAGTCCTGGCACAGCAGGAATGGAGGGGACTGTAGACAGCAGCATTTTCATATGTCACACTCATGATTGTCTGTCACCTTGTATAATTTTCCTTCATCACTGTTAACATGATTTTTTACACTGATTAATTTAAAAAAACACACTCCTCAGTGGCTTTTATTAGCCAAACAATTTTGAGATAACCAGGACAAAAAATTACTAAATTCAGGAAAGAAATAATTCTTAGAAATGGCCAAGTTCCTCTGTCTTCAGAAAGTAAAAAAATTTGATCCAATTTCTGTCGATCTGAGACCTAAAGTCCAAACCACTTTGGAAACAGCCTTCAGCAATCCTGCACTGAGCAAACCCCCTGCTCACACTAAATAAAAACAAGGGTGCAAATCCACCTTCAGAACATTTTGCAGTGTTTATGGGTGAGAAATAAAATGCAATTTTATCGGGCATTAACTGTCACAACAGTCAGTTTTTAGGAAGCACTGCATTCATCTCAAAAGCCATTTTTCCTCATATGAAATAAATATATATGCCTGTATATTTACACTGAAAAGATCCAAAATGCAAGACTTCTGTAAATGAAAGACATTATTTCACTCTTTCAAAACCAGACACTGACCACACAAAAGATTTTGGGCATCGTTATCAAGGAGGATCAATGTTCGTGATTGCTTAGCCCCCTAAAAGCATCACTGTTCTCCCCTCTCTCTTCATAATTATTTCTTAAGAAGACCAAGAGCCACCTCGTGACCCACTACCATTTATCTGCTCTTCCACCAGCTGTATCCAGGTTCTCTCAGAGCATGAGACCATTTAATCCAGCTTAAAACCCCATTTTTTCTCCCCTGGAGGAACAAAGGCCTCCAGCAGACACGCAGAAAGCCTCTGCCAACCCTGCCTTTGCCGCAAACAAAGAAAGAAAATAGGGCAGACAAGCATTCACCCCATCACCCGACTGACTTTGCCTGATGCAACTTTATATGGTAAAGCCCTGCTTGAATCCTTTGCAAACCAGCTTCAGGCTGGGATGATGAGACATTTGGGTACTTTGCCTTCTGTGTTTCTCATATGAGCTGCTTATCAGACATCAGATGTTGTGCACCACAGAGGGCCTGTGATATCTGGCATCTCCCTCACTGCTGCTGTCCCCAGGGCACCACCCGGGCACCAGGGGAGGCAGCAGAGTAATGCAGATGTGCCTCTGCAGGGGCAGCATGAAGGTTTGTACAGGCCTTGGAAGCCTTAGGGAGGAAGCAGCAAGAGGATTTCTCTCTGTGGTGGAAGTGTAGGCACATTTCATTTTAGCATTTCAGACTTCACAGTAAAAAAAAAAAAAAAAAAAAAAAA
>VZRQ01010871.1:166142-209172 GCA_013397975.1 Machaerirhynchus nigripectus
GAAAAGGGAATAAATTCAGCAACTATTTTGGAAGAGCTTTCAGCAATTCCTTAACTGATTAAAGGTAAGACAGCTTGCTTGTGGTTGCAATTGTCAGTCCTGCATATTTATACACTCTTCCCACTGCTCAGCACGGTGTGGCTTACAGAGGTAATGTGAAGAGCAATCAGAATATCAACCTCTCATCAGCCACAACTTTTCTTTTCTACCCTCTAAAAGCTCATTGCTCTGACCCCATTTGTCTTGTTCCCACTTATTACAGAGTCACAGACTGGTTTGGGTTGGAAGGGACCTTTAAAGATCATCCCGTTCCACCCCCTGCCATGGGCAGGGACACCTCCCACTATCCCAGCTTGCTCCAAGCCCCATCCAGCCTGGCCTTGGACACTTCCAGGGATCCAGGGGCAGTCACAGCTTCTCTGGGCAACCTGTGCCAGGGCCTCACCACCCTCACAGCAGAGAATTTCCTCCAAACATCTCATCTAAACCTGTCCTCTATGGTCAGTTTAAAACCATTCAGGCTTGTCCCATCACTATCTGCCCATGTAAAAAGTTGCTGTTTCTTTTTTCTAAGCCCCCTTTGAGTACTCAAAGGCCACAATCATTCAGAATTGCACACTGGTTGAAATACAGGAACACAATTCCCTTTCTAGCCCAAATGGGCTCAGCACAGCCACTTCAGCCGGAAGAAAAAAGGAATCAGGGATGGTCCATTCTGCATGGCACACACCCGTTCACCTTGCCCTTGTACCAATGGCATCAGCACAGAAGGATCAGGTCTGGTTAGGAGGCATCTTTCAGGTTAAAATGGGACACAGGGCTTTTGTCACTCACCCGTGGTCCCCTCCCCCCTTCACAAGGCCACATCTCAGAGGAGGAAACCTTCAGCAGTGCTTATTCTCTGAAATCCCTCCCTGGGATGGTTCTGGAAACTTCATTGCACTGCGGTCAGAATTTGCATATGATTGGAAAAGTGATGAATTTCCATTACTTATTTAAAGAAAAAATAAAATTTTAAAAATGCCGAGTCAAATTGAACCCCAGCAAGGTGAAAGGGCTCGAAAATTAAGATCCTGCTGGTGCTCTCACAGCTCTCACCAAAACCACTCTGAGTCACTTGTTCTGTAAAACCTTTGGATTCTGACCCTTTCTTCCACGCAAAATGTTGTGGCCAGGAGTGATTGGTCTGCAAGGAAAAACAGAAATGTAGGAACTTCCCTTCTTAAAAAGAGATGGCTCTGGAAACATTCAAGATCAGGTTGGATGGGGCTGTGAACAAGTTGATGTAGTGGAAGATGCTGCTCATTGCAGGGTGTTGGACTACACGACATTTAAAGGTCCTTTCCCACCCAAACTACTCTATGATTCCGATTTTTTGATTCTGACATGAATGACCAAGATTTTCAGATTTCACCTGGGAGCAGGCAAATGGCTACAGTAGAAATTAGTTTAATTCTGCAGGCTGCCCTATCAGACCTGCCTGGCAACTCTGAGTTTAAGCTCTGGGATACAGGGGTATACTGGTGAGAAAACAAGTTTTCTGAATTTAATTTGGTTTGAAAGTGGTGGGTGGTGGAGCACAAACTAAGGGCTGGATTTTGGGCACTTAGCACTGACCTCTCAATGCTCCACGAGTGTCCCTTTCCTCAAATGTCATTTTGCAGCTCATTGTCTCAAAGTTGACTTCCCAGCTACTGAGTATCTATTAGGTATTAGTTATGCAAGGGCATTTCAACCACTGGCAGCAACCACAGCTGATGTGTGACTCTGATCTCCATTAGCTATGCTTGGAAAATTTAGGCATGAAGTGGGAGCTGATCATTTCTACTGCAGCAGCTGGAGAGGAAAAACACAGTGTTTCATAGAGGAAAAACATTGTTCTAGCTCTTCTGCTGTGCCTCCTCTGTGAAATCCAAGGGGTAGGAGATTGGTGCAGTGACTTCGTAGAATCATGGAATGGTTTGGGTTGGAAGGGACCTTTAAAGATCATCCAGTGCCACCCCCTGCCATGGGCAGTGACACCTTCCACTATCCCAGGCTGCTCCAAGCCCTGTCCAGCCTGGCCTTGGACACTTCCAGGGATCCAGGGACAGCCACGGCTTCTCTGGGCACCCTGTGCCAGGGCCTCACCACCCTCACTGGGAACAATTCCTTCCCAATATCCCATCTATCCCTGCCCTCTGGCAGTTTGAAGCCATTCCCCCTTGTTCTGTCCCTCCATCCCTTGTCCCAAATTCCTCTTCACCTCTTCTGGAGCCCCTTTAGGCACTGGAAGGGGCTCTGAGGTCTCTCCAGAGCCTTCTCTTCTCCAGGCTTGTAGTGGATGTATCTTGTCTGGACGCCAAGTGCCCTCCAAGCCACTCTACCACTCCACTTTCCAGCTGGACAGGGGAGACAAAATAAGATGGGAAACTACTCCTAAGTTGAGATAAGGCAGTTTATTAAAGCAAAAGCAAAAGTTTGTTTGTGCACAAGCAAAGAGAAAAACCAATAATTTCATTCTCTACTTCTCATCAGTGAGCTAGGTCCAGCCACTTCCCGGGAAGCAGAGCTTCCGCACGTGGAGCAGTTGCTCTGGAAGGCAAACATGATAAACAACAAATGCACCCCCTTCCTCCTTTTCTTAGCTTTTATCTGAGCTGACGTCCTATGGTATGGAATAATTTCATTCTCTACTTCTCATCAGTGAGCTAGGTCCAGCCACTTCCCGGGAAGCAGAGCTTCCGCACGTGGAGCAGTTGCTCTGGAAGGCAAACATGATAAACAACAAATGCACCCCCTTCCTCCTTTTCTTAGCTTTTATCTGAGCTGACGTCCTATGGTATGGAATATCCCTTTGGCTAACTTGGGTCAGCTGGCCTGGTTGTGTGCCCTCCCAGGACCCTGCCCACTCCCGCTCCCAGGTCGAGGAGAATGGAGAGACAGAGCTGATGCTGTGCCAGCCCTGCCCAGCAGTAGCCAAAACACTGGGGTGTTCCCAACACTTTTCCAGCTCCCAATGCAAAGCCCAGCACTGGGAGAGCTGCTGTAGGAAGATGAACTCCAGCTCAGCCAGATGCAACACAGGGTTGGACACCCCCAGCTCTCCCAGCCTGGCTCCAGAGCAGAGGTGCTCCAGCCCTCCGAGCGTTTTCCTGGCCCTTCTCTGAATTTAACCAGTTTGAAGGGTATCTCTGAATGTGTCTGGCCCAACCACGCACTCACAGCATTATTTAATTAAATTAAACTTTAGTGTTTTACCAGAGTGCTCAGAGCCTTGCTCCATCAAATTCTGAGTTTCTCACAGATCACCACTGAACTCAGGCTCAGTCTAACCCTAGAAATTACCTCTACAATGCAGAGTGGGTCATGCAATGCTTGTATGTAGGAGGAAGAGTGCTGCTGTATTTATACGGTTTATAATATGTACTCAAAAGTATTCTCTCCAGCAAGGGGAAAAAAAAAAAAAAGTAAATGTCTTCATACTTGCAAATAAAAAAAAATCTTATTTTACAGAAGTATCATAAACCTAATGATGGCAATCAAAAAAAAAAAAAAAAAAAAAAAAAAAGTGTCAAGTATTTGGAGTTCCCTGCCAGTTCTCTTTCAGTTTACAGAAAGTTCAGGCAGGACTCCAGAGCTCCAGCACTTGGCTGGTCGCTGTGGCTTCCCCATCCCTGGAAGTGTCCAAGGCCAGGTTGGATGGGGCTTGGAGCAACCTGGGATGGTGGAAGGTGTCCCCGCCCACGGCACAGAGTAGAACAGGATGATCTTTGAGGTCCCTTCCAACCAAACCATTCTGTGATTCTAAGATACTCTTTGAGGGGAGAAAGTGTCATCCATGCCAACACACTCAGATTTGGGCACCTGAAGAATCTCAGCTGGGCAAAGTACTTAAATAGCAACTTAATCTCAAGAAAGCTTTCACCAGAGACAAGAGAAAGGGTAGGTTTCACTTCAAAAGGCTTTTCATAATCTTCAATTTTTTTGTTTGTTTGTTTTGTTTTTTTGGGGTTTTTTTTGTTTGTTTGTTTCAGAAAGCCTTAGTTAGTGTCCCAGTTTCCAGATCTCTAGCTAAGAGAAATCTATGTGTCAGAATAAAACAAAACCTATGGGGTAAATTCTCATCTCATGGGGAAAATAATATTAATTTTTTTTTTCCAGAGCATTAAGAATTACAAAACCATTATTTTGAACTTGGAAAAATCTTGAACCCAGAGATGTGAGAGTTCCCTTTGTATAATTCAGACCAGGTAGAAGCATTTCAAGACACACGTTTTCTCCTCACACCTTCACATCTTGCCTATGACAGCTGCTAGAAAATGCGTTTACACCTTAATTAAACCATGGAAATCTTTTTTCCACCATTGCAATGTCGTGGTGGATCAGCCACGTTCGAAGGCTTAACTATTCACCTTTCAAGTACCTAGGTAACCCAAACCACTGACGCATTTAGGGTAGGCAATTTAGGGTCAGGCTGGTTGAATCTGACCTTCCGCTACCTTGCACGCTTTCGAAAACGTGTTTTGCTTCTAAAACTGGCAATTTAACTGACCCACTTTGAAAGGATATTTCAGTAAATGGCATTAGAGAAAACCCCTTCTGAGGGGACCATTTCCTTTAACCTGTGCACCTCTAACTTGAAGAGGGAAACTGAAATATATGTTTAATTTCTGAAGCGTCAGCATCTTTTAAACAGGCGGATGTGGGTCATGGGTATCCCAGAAACCGCAAGCTAAATTCTACCCTTATTTGCATACTCCTTTGGATGGCACAAGGTGAGTAAAATTTGGGCTTAAGTAGAAATATTAAGCAAATGTAAAAAATCTGTGCCTTCTCCACATTATTTTCATGGAGAAACCCACCAAAATTAGTCCTGGGAAAAGTTCTGATCAGCAGCTCAAGGCTATTACACTGAGTGTCACCTCACAGGGCACATCCGAGCTGCTCGTGACCCACTGTCAGAGCAAAATTATGGGAGTATTTCCTAAAAAATAGAAATGTCAGAGAATAGACTCAATGTTATAGAATCCTAGAATCACAGAATGGTTTGGATTGGAAGGGACCTTGAATATTATCCAGTTTCACCCCCTGCCGTGGGCAGGGACACCTTCCGCTATCCCAGGTTGCTCCAAGCCCCGTCCAACCTGGCCTTGGACACTTCCAGGTTTGGCAAAGCCCCAGCTCCTCTGGGTAACCTGTGCCTGGGTGTCATTTTGCATCTCTCAGCCTTCACAAAGTTTCTCTGGAGCCCCTCTGTCCTCCCCATAACGTAGGAACTGGAAGTTTAACTACATCCACCACATTTCCCTAACTCCTTTCCTTGGGAACAAAACGCTGTCTCGTAGCACCAGAGAAGCAAAATGAAAGCAAAATGAAAAAGTGGCAAGCTCAAAACGAAGCTCACTCATTTTTTTTTCCTATGTGGAGAATGACTGACTTTTGGGAGCTCACTACCACCAAACATTCTGATCGACACTGAGATATCACAACTGATATCACACGTGGTTTAACCATGAATAAAAATAGCCCAATTCAGAGAAGAATTGAGCTTAAGCAAGAACATTGCTCCTCAGGCATCAAGACAAATTACAGCCTGTGGGAAGAATATGAAAGCTATTCGATGGTGGCCAGCTGTCCAACATCTGCCCATTTTGGGATGCAAAAACATAAGACCGACCTGGGAGCAAACAGATCCAAACCTGTGCTGGCAACATTTGGGTTTGATACCTACAGCATCCAGATTTAAAACTGAATATTTTGCACCCACAAATTTGCAATGTTTGGGTTTACCTAAAATCATCTTGGGTTTTTTTTGGTGTTTCAGTGACATGGCTGTAGAAATGCATCTCCAGATCTAAGATATATCCTGTATGCCACCTGTGCTAATGGAACCTATGTACATACACGTCTTAATTTAGGTTATGGTAAGAAACCACAGGTTTGGGGAAAAAACACCTACTCCAAATTATTTAGCACAGCCCAGAAAGCATTATAAAAGGTCCAGCAGCAGATGTGCCCAGACATCTTCAGCTCAGCAGAGCCCAGCATCAGAAGAAGTAAGTAAGATCAGAAGCAGTAAGGGAAGGAAGATGACTCCAACTCTTTGCGCTTCTCTGGTAAGAACTTGAATTCTGGGTTTATTTCCCCCAATTTGACAGAGATTTAATTTAAGATTTAAATTCTAGTAGGTTGGATAGGGATCTGCACCCACCTTTAAAACGCTTGTTTAAGTCATTAATAATTAAAAATAACTAAAATGTGAGAATGCTCACGGGCTACCACAGCATTCTCTGAGGCAAGAGATACATTGAAAACTCAACCTTAGAGTGTTTTTCTTCTTGTTACATCCTTTCTGCTATTTCTGTATTATATTATTTTCAATAATTCACCACTTTTGAGTCGCCAGATTACAACTGGGTGTGTACTAGACCAGTCAGCGCTGTGAGAATCAGTTAATGAGGGTATTAATGTGACATACAGCACATTTTCCTATAATTACTCCGAGTTGTGGTACAGGCTTCAGCTACCAGTTAGGCTGACTGTGGATGAAATTCACACCTGTCTTGTGCCCTAAATATACCAATTTTCTCCAGCTCAGACCCCTGCTCCTTGTGCTGCTGGCCGTGCTGTCAGCCAGCAGTCCTGCCCATGGGAAGGTGATCAAGTCTGGGCTCAAGCCAGAGAACATCTTCAAGCAAGCATCTGCTGGATGCCTGACCCAAAAAGACTCAAAATTCCCCCAAACTGTGAGAGTCAACCTCAGCATCAGCAACACCAACCAGGACACCAAAGACAGTCTGGATGTCAGCAGCCGCTCTCTGGCTCCGTGGGATTACAGGTATGATCCCTGTCCCGATGGCCTGGAAAAACACTGGATGTCCTGGCCAAGAAAAATGCTTGCATCTCTATTTTCAGCGCTTCACAGTTGAGAGATTTTGGAAATACGCGGGTATCCACAGTCCCTACAATCCTCTTTGAAAGAGAACCAGTACAGGAAGCAGCACAAAATAAACATATAGCCTAGGCAGTATACAGAAGGCAAAGCAAATGACTTTTATAATTTTATCAATTCATTTGTATACTGGGGCAAGCTTTATCTTCAAAAGCATTCTTTACCTGAAACATCATAAAAAAAAAACCTCAGAGGGTTAATATTGCACCAAATTCAATGGTGGTTTAATAACACCAACATTTCCCATTTTGGGGAGGAACTGAAGGTTTTGGAGTCTGTTAGTTGAAGTGACAGGTTGGGAAGCTCAAATCATTTCTGATCAGTCTTTCAAAGTCAGTGCCTGCTTGAAGCAAGTCCTTTGCAAAGGCAGTTGCCTGCAGCCATACATTTTAAAATATCCAGTATTTAGTTACTTACATTTCATTTCTGAAAAGCCTGGAGTTTTGGAGAATCTGCTGTCCCTCCATAGGCAGTACAGCCCAGGATGCACAGGTTCCCGAGCTGGGAGCCCACAATCATCCGGATTATCATGCCTTTGGATTCAAACATTGCCTTTCCTG
Source organism: Machaerirhynchus nigripectus (assembly GCA_013397975.1). Lineage (NCBI taxonomy): Eukaryota > Metazoa > Chordata > Aves > Passeriformes > Dicruridae > Machaerirhynchus > Machaerirhynchus nigripectus. Next base: position 173,637 of record VZRQ01010871.1, read on the forward strand.
CCAACCCCCAGGATCGACGAGGACCACGACCGCTTCCCCCGGCTGATCGCGGACGCCAAGTGCCGCCACTTGCAGTGCGTGAATCCGGAGGGGCAGCTGGACCACAGCCTCAACTCCGTCCCCATCAGGCAGGAGATCCTGGTCCTGCGCAGGGAGCAGAGGGGCTGCCAGCAATCCTACAGGCTGGAGAAGAAAATAATCACCGTGGGCTGCACGTGTGTCACCCCCTTGATCCAGCACCAGGCCTGAAGGGAGCTGGAGGTGCAAGAGGAAGGAGCCACGGAGAGTTTCCTTGCATGGAAATGAAAGAGCCTGATCCAGCCTCCAAAAGGCTGAATCAAGCCATAAAAATTAGCTAGAATACATCACAATATATTGAAAATTAGGAGTCTCAGTTAAAAAATTCAATGTTTTTCCCTGAAATCTTGAAGTCCACAAATTCAGAATCCAGACACCCCCACGTGCTGGGCTGAAAAGTAGTGGGAACTCTACCCATCTTTAGTTTACATTTTGAAATGTCTATTTATATAAATCTATTTATGCTGGTGAAAAAAACAGTAATAATATATTAGCCTAATATATTTTTTTAAAGTATTAAGGTAATGTTTATTTATCTTTGTGTAATAAAAAATCAGTGAAAAACTCTTTGGTATTCTCCTTTCTTTCTAAAGAAGTCTTCTTGATAAGGCAAGAAATCACTCAGTCATGACCATAAAGGGATTTATTTACATGATGCTAAAGCCTCAAATTCTCTAGGTAACATCTACCTCTGCAGCAGTAGAATGTAAACCCCATGTTAAAAAAAATTAGGGAAAACACCATTTTACCAATAAAGAAGCTAAGGCACCTGAAGGAAAATAATTTATAAAGTGTCACCCAAGAGATTTATGTTAAGGACAGACAAGCAAAAAAAAATTTCTACTGGGTAACTACCCAGTTATCCACCTAATTATCCAATTGGAAAAGGATTTGTAAAGATCAACACAACACTTTGAATGCTTCTTTGGGGGGAAAGAAACTCCAAGAAGCTCCCTCTCCTAAAACAGTGATTGCATTTCCACTGCTGAGCTTCAGCTTTGCTCCAACATTATCTGCGAATCTCAGCCCAGCCCGTTTCAGCCCATTTTCCATGGAGCAGAGACACCACCTGGGTACACCTGGGGAAGAGAGTCACGTGGGTGACTGAAGCAATTAACCACGTCCTGCTGATTGCAGTGGTAATTTTCTCTGTGTTCGCGTCCTTCTGGTATGTTTTCAGCACTTCAAATGTGGAGCACCCTGACACAGCACTTCAGCTGTGGTCGGATGGGGCTTGCGTGGGTGGGTGTCTGGCACGGCGGGTGGGTTTATTTAAGGCACACTTGGGTTAAAAGTGCTCCGGTGGACATGTTCCGTGTTTCAGAGGGCAAGGCTGGCTGCTGAAGATGTGGATGTTTTGTCTGCTGCTGTCTCGGGGAGGTGTGGCCTTGCTCAAGCGCTGGCAAAGTGCCGCTGGCAAATGCAACAGCAAATGTGGAACTTGTAGAGACACAGAGCTCAGGGCTGAGAGTCCCTCATGAGAGGGAGGGTCCTCTCAGGTGAAAGCATCTTCTCCAGATCCAGCTGTGACCATCCCAGCTTTTGCTACTGGGGCTTATTCCCTCCAACTGTTCCAGTGAGCCCAAACCCTCCCTAACCTACTCTAGGTGGGTCAGCCTGTAACATAAACCCACGGCACAGCTACACCATTCCTTGGCCTGGCAGATAAACAGTGGACCAAGGAAACACTGATTAACTCAGAATGATCACAGTACCTGCAATCACAACAATGAACTCCCGTCCACACCTTTATTACCTTCAAACACTGTTACAACTTTGCCCATATGCAGGAATCTAGGAGTGTGTGTGATCCTAACTTAGCTAGTTTCTGACCTTATCTCCAGTTATTCTTCCTTAAGGTCTCCTGTGGGTTCTGAAGTTTAACCCAGCTGACTGTCCCACAAGTATTAAGCATGTGAATGGACTTCAAAAACAAACAAACAAACAAACAAATAAAACCAGACAAAAAACATCAAGGAATGCTCATCCTTCAAGGTTTTCAAAGATTTACATAAAGATCAGTCCAGGAAGATTGAAAGAGCTGATTTCCTTGTCCTTTAGATAATCTCTCAGTGTCCTACCACGCCTAGAAGGAGTTTTGTCAAATTGTCTGCAATTAGCCCAAGTAACTTCTAACAGTTAAAATCACAGAAAGTCCAACCCTTTCTTCCCTGGAAGTCATGTGCCACTCGCTGGAGTTGGCACACATATAGTGGGGACTGGAAAATGCTGAGAGAGCTGTGCTGAGGTGGAAAAACTCAGAACCAGGTCAGAAAGAGATGACACAGCTGGAGCGTTGAAAAGCCATCATCTTTCTGCTGACAGATTTCACAGATCAGCATCACCATCACGGAATAGTTTGGGTTGGAAGGACCTCAAAAGTCATTTAGTTCCAACCCCGCTGCCGTGGGCAGAGACACCTCCCACCATCCCAGGTTGCTCCAAGCCCCGTCCAACCTGGCCTTAGTGAAGATACACCAGTCTCCCTTTCCACCAGCATGGTTTACCTTGGACCATTTACCAACCCATCTAAATCTGTGCCTCAGGACACAACCACTTTCTGTTTATTTGGACAACTTTGTGCTCACACCTACAGGCTGCCTGGGTGTTCCACATGCTCCTGCAGAAGCTTTTAATAGGTTAATTAATCACCCAGATTCATGGGGCCAGAGGACTGTTTTCTTTCCTACCGCAAGTTCACTCCTAACTCCTGCCACCATGAGCCAAGAGATTCCCCTGCACATTGCTGTGTTCACTCGGAAAGGCGCAGAATAATCCAAACCAATGCACCCTGACAAGGATCACCTCATCAGTGTCCTCTTCCTTCTACAGTCAATAATGACCACAATGAGACACCAAAGAGAGTAGAGCTCCTCTTTCACCCATGCACAGCTCTTACCAGTTTGAGGTTCAGCAGGTGAAGATTGTTCCTTCTTGTTTTCAAGAGTTTTAGTCAAATTTCTGCAAATTTGATGCTCTTAAATGATATTGTCATTGGAGGGAGGGGGGCGGAATTGCTGCAAAACCCTCTCCAACATAAGTTTGCAGTCCAGCACTGCTCCCCATCTCAGTTTCACGTCAGTTTGCAAAATCTGAGCAGCAGTGTCTTGGCAACCTGTGAGTAAAAGCCACTAGAAAGGGAAGTTTGAAATTGGATTTTTGCAGATAATTATGCTCATCATTGCCACTTATCAAAGCAATCTGGATAGAAACCAGATGCTTGTAAAAGGTGCCGCAGATTCAGCTGTAACGAGGCCAAGAACAGAAGTTTCAGAAGTCTGAAATAAAAAGCCACCCTGAAAAATTATGGGGTCAAATTAGAGAGGAGATAAACCATCTCTGTTCATTTACCAGAACAGGGAATCTTGATAATGATACAAACATATTGTGTTTACTAAGAATGCAGCTAAAACACAAAACATGATGGTTTGTACTGCTTTTACTCACTCATAGAAAGCTGTGCCCAGAAAACAGTATTTTGTTGGTCCATAAGCCCCAAATAACATCAAATATATTTTTAATATTTTGTTGAAATTGTAGAAAAAGGTAGAAAAACTGAGTGATTTTTCTGGAGGAAGAATAAAAAAAAAGTTACATCAAAAGCAAGAAGGGAGTTCTCTGAAGAGCCAAGGACCTGAACCTGCTCCCACTATCTAGCCCTGGAAGTATGGGGAATAATTAGAAAATATGAAAAATATTTTTAATCCTAGAATATTCTGAGTTGGAAGGGACCTACAAGGATCATCAAAGTACAGCTCCTGGAGCTCCTCTTTGTGAGCAGCAAAGGCAGAAAGTGAAGTTTGTGTCTGGTGCTGAGCCTGGCTGGCGTCTTCTCAGTTCCTGACAGCCAGCACCAGCACATGTCCCATCCCCACCAACAGCTCTGGCCATGCCAAGGAGCACCAGACAATCACAGACATTTTAAGCAGGTTTGGGATATTTTGTCACTGCCTTGCAACAGTGCTGTAGAAAATGCAGAATCACCCCACTCATCTGGATTGTCCTTGAGCACAAGGTTAAAAATAACATCAAAGAAGCAAAAGGAGGAAGGGGATGGAGACAAAAGGAGATTGTGGTATTATAGAATGGTTTGGGTTGGAAAAGACATTAAAGATCATCCAGTTCCAACCTCCTGCCATGGGCAGGGACACCTTCCACTATCCCAGGTTGCTCCAAGCCCCATCCAATCTGGTCTTGGACACTGCCAGGGATGGAACAGCCACAGCTTCTCTCTGCCAGTGCCTCACCACCCTCACAGGGAAGATCAAGGCAAGTCTCCTGTTTCAGAGGTGATGGTGACATGGGAACAGATGTCTGGTCTGCTCTCTCTGGCCATCTCCAGAACCTGCAGCTGATACAGAAGCTCACCCCATCATCTATACCCATCATGTTGGCACTAACCCACAGATCCTCACAGGACTGACCAGAAAATTGCTCTTCCAGAAAATTTCTGGGCTGATCAGAAAATTGCTCATCACCTTATAATTCTGCCTGTTATTTCTAACTCTCAATAAACCATCTCAGCTTTCCAGCCATTAACCCTCTGGCTTACCAAACGCAGATAATTCTTGGGTTTTTTCAACCTTTTAGCCTGCAACCTTTGCATTCTTTATGCATTTAATTCTATACACTTTCCAAAGCAATGTTTTTTGTGGAACAGGCTGCCATGGCCCACAGTCCCTTTGAACACTCCCAGGAGCACCTGCCTGTGGTCAGGGGTCCAAAGAGGCCTGAGATACTTTCTGCTCAACACATTCACAGGTCTGGGAGGAGGCATCTGCCTGTGCTGACATCACTGCTGTGCCCCCCAGCCCATGGTAATGCAGGGGGGTCAACTGTGCTCCATCCAGCATCCCAGGGATGTAGCATGTGATGATGATGTGTAGCATGGGAGCTGCTACACCAGGGTCAGCTGCCAGAGCACACAGCCAAGGGGAGCAGTCATCAAGGGACAAAGGTAGGAGGCTAGTGAGAGAAAATCAGAAGAGAGAAGGAATAGGAAAGGCCATGAGGCTTAGACACCAACCTGTGACTGGAGGCTGCTTAGCCTGGCAGGTTACAAGAAGACACTGTGGCACTGCTGCTACGCCTCCAGCTGTGTCTTCTCCTCCTGGGAAAACAACCCAGTCCCTGGAGGCTGCTCCAAAGCCACATTTCAGAGCCAGAGATGCCCAGCTGGGCACCCAGGGTCTGGGTCCATTGCTGCAAAGGGAACAAACCCAGCAAAGCCTTTAGCAAAGGCTGTGAACTGCACTTGCTCTCAGTGCTGATATGACTGTGCTGTTTAGAAGAAGCATAAATTTATTTGTCATATTCTCTGATTCATAGAATCACAGGAAGGTTTATGTTAAAAGGGACCTTAAAGATCATCTAGTTCCAACCCCCAAAATTAACAGATTGCTGGCAGCGAAAGCCAGCACCCAAAAAATAACCAGGCTTGTATTTACAAGCAGCTGCACTCTAAGAACGATGCCATTAGGAGGAAACAAACCCCACGTACGAGCAACGCCTCCCTGAGTGGTGTGTGGTTTGCAGCTGAGAGCTCTGCCTGCAAAACCTCATGACCCATGGGTGAGACTTCCTTAATTAGCCATCTGTGTATTTTCCTAATTAGCTACTTCATTATCCATGCAGTCAGGACCACTCTCGGGGTAAGCTGGTGGGTGTTTAGGAGCATCAGCACAGGGCGTGCGCTGCCGTGAACCCAGTGTCAAAGCGATTACGGCTGAGAGGAGAGATGTAGGGTAGTTTTCTCCCTGAACAACAAGTGAGGCAGCCCCGCAAGGCAGGTTTGGGGAGAGAAGTAGGTCAGGAGTAAGAAGAGGGTTGCAATTTCCTGGTCAGCGGTTACTGTAAGGGGAGAGCAGGAGACGCCTCCCTGGGCTTGCTCTGCACCACATGAAGAGCCCCGTGGTCATAACGAAACAGCGGCTGCCACAAAGTGATTGCAGATGCTCGTAACCGAACGAGAAGGGTGCCCACGGATTGTTGAAGTGGCTCCCAGTGACCCACGGGGCACAGAACACACCTGACTCGACAAAAAGCACCAGAAGAGTCATCACAGAACCATGGACTGGTTTGGGTTGGAAGGGAACTCAAAGACCATCTCATTCCACCTCCTGCCATGGGCAGGGACACCTTCCACTATCCCAGGTGGCCCAATGCCCCGTCCAACCTGGCCTTGAGTCATTTAGAACCAACAACTCACCTGACCTACCCTGGGAAGGAAACCCAGGGTCTACCTGTGCCAGGTGGATCTAACTTAAAGTGGTTTCTGTGCAGTCAAAATGAAATACGAGAATGCTTGCATAGGTTTGTCCTGATTTACATGAAAAATGAAATACAGGCTTAAAACCTCCCCCAGCAGAAACCAAAGTCAGAGGTCTGAGAGCCTGGCTCAGCTCGGGATGAAAGAGGAGCAATGTCAAAAAAAAGTAATATTGCAGTAAGTTGATAAAATAGTAAATAGTTATAGAATCATGGAATATCCCAAGGGACACACAAGAATCATCCAGTCCAACTCCTGAACAGTGAGTTGTGCCAGGTTGTGCTCCTTGTGCAGCTACAGGAGGGAAAGGGCAATTCCTCCTTTCCTGAGGCAGGACTGCTCAGCTCAGCAGGAAACCACGCCCTGCAGGTACAGTTCCTGGTTCCTTGATGTGGAGGGATCTTCATCCACCACTTTGATCCCAGCACCAGAGAATTTCCTGGCTGAGGAGCAGTGAGATGAGGCCATCTCACATCTCCCTGCATTCCTGCTCAGCCAACTATTCAGCTGGGGGAGGAAAAGGTTGCTTATAGGGATGTTACCTTGCCTGGAAGAGGAAGGACAGGCCTTTCCCAGCTCTCATAAACCATCCCAAATTCCAGCTGCAGCCCTGCAATGTGGTATCTCCCATCTTTTTTTCCCACCATCCCTAAAGACCATCCCAGAGGTCTAGAGAACCTTGTTCCATTGCCACTACTGCCTGTAGAACATCCCTTCACTGTCTTCAGCCTCGTCTTTGCATCTTTTCATCTGTTTAGGCTGCAAGTTCTCTTCTGCTCCCTCTTACTCATCTCACTGCACTGGAAAACGCCCAGTCTGTGCCAAAATCTCTCAGTGCTACTGCAGCACAAACCCATTCTCTGTGTCTGTTGACGTTCTGAGCTACCATAAAAAATTTTCTTTAAAATAAAACATTATTTTTATTCAGCAGATAAGTTATTGAATAAATACAGATTAAATTTATCAATCTTTTTTTATACTCTGAGCACACACAGAGCCATAAATACAGCCATAAATAGAAGACATAAATAGAAAGAAAGATACCTGTTGGGTCTTTACCATTTTAACACTCAACAAGTGGACTCAATTATCTCCTGAAATGTGCTGCAATAAATCAGTCGCTGTTCCCATAGAGAAGCAGTGACACAAAGCCAGAGTGTGGTGACAACCAGGCCTGGTGGCACCAATGTCTGACTGACACCAGTAATATCCCAGTGAGCAGGGATGGCCAGAGAAGGGAAAAGGGATGGGGATGAGGAAGGGAGGGAGGGAGGTAGGGAGGGAGGAAGAGAGGGAAGGAGAGAGGAGGAATTTTTTGTGGCAGTGCTGGTGGGCATGTATTCAATTAGGGCAATTCACTGCCAAGGACAACTTTGGAAACTATAATTAGATTGATTCACCAAACTGATATAAACCAGAATGAAAAATAAATTTTTAAAAGCAACGCTTTACCCTCTCACTCCTTGGTGTCACAAACAGAACTCTTCCTCCCCTCCATCACCAGCTACAGGTGATTCCCATCCTAAAACCCATAAACGAACAGCAGCAAGAATCACGACTTTCAGGAGATAATTTGCTCAGATTTGGAAGGGGGATGCTGTGTTGAATTCCTGGGACGCGAGGCGGGCATCTGTGGGATTTCACCAGAGGGATTTTTGCGGGAGATACTTCCTCTTCCCAGCGTTGCCTTCCCTAACCATTCCTCCTAGGACTGGTGCTGGATGACCGGAGTGACGCAGGTGCAGCCCACGGTGATGACCCTCTTCTCCAGGCGGTAGGAGGGGAGGCAGCCCCGCTGCTCCCGCCGCAGCACCAGGATCTCCTGTTTGATGGGCACGGAGTTGAGGCTGTGGTCCTCCTGCCCCAGGGGGCTCACGCAGCCAGACAGGCGGCACCGGGCGTCGGCGATCACCCGCGGGAAGCGGTTGGGATCGTCATCCAGGCTGGGGACGGGGACACAAAACTGATTTATACACTTGGACAGAGTGGTTTGGCAGGATCTTCTTGTTTGTATCTGCATCATCTCTTTTACCTGTGCATCCTCACTATGAGACACAAAGGATTTCCTTGTCCTCAACATACCCACAATGATTTCCTAGAAATGGAATCAGCCTTGGGAGGGTAACATTGCTGTATCATTCTTTAGCAGCTGATGAATGGAGTGGATCTGGGTTAAAAAATATAGAACCCACTACTGGCCTATTAATTTTTGGTTGGTTTTAATTTCAGCATTTGGAAGTTTCTTTCTGTTAAGAAAATGTGAAATTACGATGTACTCCCGTCATTCTTTTCCTAGATGAATAATTAATTTCATCATTATTTCAACCCCATGCAGTGCTACAGGTTTGGGGCAGAGGGGTTGGAAAGCTGCTCAGAGGAGCTGGGGAAGGGTCTGGAGCACCAGGAGAGGCTGAGGGAGCTGGGAAAGGGGCTCAGCCTGGAGCAAAGGAGGCTCAGGGGGGACCTTCTGGCTCTGCACAGCTCCCTGACAGGAGGGGGCAGCCAGGGGGGTCGGGCTCTGCTCCCACGGAACAAGTGGCAAGAGGAAACGGCCTCAAGTTGCACCAGGGGAGGTTTAGATTTGATATTAATAAAAATTTCTTCCCTGAAAGGGTTGTTAAGGCCTGGCACAGCTGCCCAGGGATGTAGAGGAGTCACCACCCCTGGAGGGATTTAAAAGCCATGCAAATGTGGCACTTGGGGACATGGGTCAGTGGTGGCCTTGGCAGTGCTGGGGAATGGTTGGGCTCAATGACCTTAGAGGGCTTTTCCAACCTAAATGGTTCTGTGATGGACAAGACTGACAACATTAGAAACCATTCCAGTGCTATCCCTTTGCACTGCAAACAGTTTCTCTTGGAAAAATCTCACCCAACATCAAAACATCAGCGTGTGTCAAGAAGTGTTTGCAATATTCTTGGGACTCTGGGCACATGCTGAGAACGAACCACCACGATAATCCATTGTGTCACACAGCCCTCACAATTTAGGTAACAACTGAACAGTTACCTGTAATCCCAAGGAGCAAGAGACCGGTTCCTGACATCATGGACCATCCTAAAGGCACTGTCTGAGTTGCTGATCCGAATGTCAACTTTCACCGTTGTGGGGAATTTGGGATCCTTTTGGTTCAGGCAACCCTCACTCAGCCTCGCAGAGGCACCAGCCTTTCTGTGGGGTGAGCTCCTCACAGCGAGGGCTAAAACCAGCACCAGGAACAGTGATCTGAACTGGGAGAGAGAAACGTGTCAGTTCTGCCCAGTCAGGAAAGAGAGAGCACAAAGAGCCAAGGCGTGGTTAGACTGGACCATCAATGGACCATCTTCACACTTAGATTTGTGTGAAATGGGCCAAGATGAGCAAATAGCACAACAATGTTAATAAAACTCATCGTAACAGATGCTAAACCCTGATTTAAGTTCTGATTCCTCAGTGATCCTGCACCAAGAAGAACATCTCTCCAGCAAGCTATGAAGACCCACCTCTGCAGTCACACAGCACCGTCTTATCACCTAAAACTGGGGTAAGGACTCAGCTGACTCTGTGCCTAAGCTTAAAACCTTGCCCGGCCACATCTTTCTCAGGACAGTAACATTTGTCCAACCACAGCCATCTGCTGGAAATAACCCTTTTCCCAGGAAAATCTGTGATTCTTGGGCCATTTCCAGTAGGCAGAGTTTTAGTAAATAACAGAATCATAGACTATCCTAAAGGGAAAGGGAACTACGAGGATCATCAAGCCCAGCTCCTAAAAAGAAGACAAAATAAATGCAGGGCTTTTAACGAAATGACAGGAGCTGACAGTGCTGCAAATGCTCCCCAGGTTGAAATTCAAATGCACAGATATCCACAGTGAAGTTTCAACAATTTTGATAACGTTGTCTGCAAAAAGGGCTCTGCCAATCCCACATGAGCAGTGCTGATGAACAAGAGATAAATAAATAACGGGTAGTCCACCACACCCTTGTCACTCAAGCCCCAAGCAGCTGCATCAGACACACCCAGCATCCCAGTCAGCTCCCAGCGAGACCAAAAGGGTTTTCTGCACAAATCAGGGGATCTGCATTCTGCTTTCTCTCTTGTAGCAAATACATGTTATCCTTTAAAATAAAAATAAGTACTTACCCAAATAGAGCTGGTGAAAGCCATGGTAACCTCCCTGCTGTTTTGGGTGGATGTCAGGGCGACAGGACACGAAAGTTCTCCTTCTCTGAGACCCTTTCAACCCTGCTTGTGTGTCAGAGCCAGTTGTGCTCTCCATTTTATAGCAAAGCTCAGGCACTGCCACCCTTTCCATTGCAGCACAGCTGGCTTACCTGACCCGAGGTCAGGAGCTGATATTGCAATTTTTACCCCACTTCCTCCCATCTACCTCCAAAAAAGGGAAGGGCAGATGCTACTACCAGCATCCCAAATCAGCCAATGCCATTTATTCAGGCAGATCAAGAGATAAAGAAACAAAAAGAGAAAAAAAACCCCGAACTGTTCAGGTAGTCGGTTTTTTTTACTCATTCCCACCCCCTCTTTCTAATCATAGTGTTCTTTCACCACAAACACGTGTGGATGCACTTCCACGTGCTTCAAACAAACCCAACAGCAGAGATCAGAGAGCTGCAAAGTCAGACATTCAATAGGGGTTTCAAAATGAGGGCAGTACATGGAGCTTCACCATTTAACCTCCCTTCAGCCGCACAATCCACCCCCACCTCATCTTGGGGATCCCTGTGTGCTGCAGGGACTGGGCAGGGGAAGAATCGGTGCCGTGGGGAACTCCTCCTGGGACATCTCAGGGCACTGGGAGCTGGGATGCCTTCCCCACACTGGTGACACACTGTGGAGAATTCTGAAAACTCATACACGCCCTGTAAGTGCCCTGACCACCTTCATTGGCCTTGACCATCACCAGGAGCCCCATTCCAGCTCAGCTTTGACTCCCAGTCCCTGCCTGAGCTGTAAACTGGGTAGACCTTGGAGCAGCATTTCTCCTGGATGGACTCCTTGGATATACATGGTGGGAAATGGAGCTGGGGAAGGGAGCTGGGGAGGGGTTTCAAGCACCAGGAAGGGCCCAGACTTATGGAATAACCTGGGGCTAGTCCATCTTGATGTCTTTAGCACTCCCACACACATTATTTCTTACTGATCCACCTTTACCCTTTTTTTGCCCAACTTTGCTCCTGCTCCTGTACATCCCGTAAGTCTTGCACAATCCCAAAACACTCTAAGGAGTCCCATGGCCCTGTAGCCAGCAAGGTGATGTGAGGAAAGCCTCTCCCACTGACTTGGTGGGACTCACGTGTGGGCTTGGGTTGACCATCCTCCTCAGACAACTGTGAAAGAGCTGGGCCAGGAGATTCCTTCAAATTCCTCCACCTGGTCCTGCTCCTTTGTGTTCATGGAAGCTTTAATCCCTCTCAATCACACAATCCTCACTTAATAATTAACAGGAGAGGGAGGCATGAAAATGAAAGTGGAAACAGGATTCTGCATCCTGTGATCCATGAAGGACCAGCCACCAACTGCAGGGGAAAGAACAATGCATGTGCTGTTTCCCCTGGAGCACCATCAGGTCTCTTTGGGAGTAAAAGCTATTTTTATGGCAGAAAAAACCCCCCATATAACCACTTTATGGAGCTTATTTGTGGAGAAAAGCCCTGAGAGAAACCTTTCCCAAAGCCATGTAGCCAAGTTGGAAGCAGAGGACTGAAGGGAAGGACTCTTCACGCAAATTCATCCTCAGTCATCCAGGAAATGAACAGATTCATTACAATTTCAATCCTACAAAAAATCAGAAACCTCTTCCAAATTCTTAAAACTTTCCAACAAAAAAGGACTAATCTGGTTGCTGCTGTCAGCTCTCTCGAATCACACCAGCCGAAATCTCCATCGCCCGATGCTTTACACCACTGCAGGATGTTGTGATGTCTCTGTGGTCTGCTTCAACCGGCAGCTCAGAGCCCAGCGACTCTCCTCGTGTACATTTGTCACATTTCAGGTAAGCGGGTTCACCTGGGGCAACACCAGTGCTGTGACACACGTTCCTATTCTGACTGTCCCATACATTCACCAGCGCGTCTACTGAGACGCGACACGGAGCGTGGAAGAGCGAGAGAGAGTAAAATTACCAGAAATCCACTTTTTTTAGCCCAGAAGCTGACCTGCTTTTACTCCCCCTGAGGGCTCACCAGGAAAGGAAAGGGCCCTACCATGAAAATGGGTTGGATTTTGCAGGAAGGGGGTGGAAAGGGTTTTGAGTGGAAACAGTTTTGTGCAATGAAGCAATGACGTTGTCACGCCAAATGCTGGGTTATGAACCCCCACCACCGCTTTCCACTCACTTCTTGTGTCTTCAGCAGCTTGTGTCTTCAGCAGAGATTCCCTCTTCAGCCTGGAATTTCCTACAACTGAACTTGTCTGGGGATGAAGCTCACAAAAAAATTTAATCGAAAAGAGGTCACCGAACGTGAATCACCGCAAGGGAGGAAAAATACTTTTATTCATAGAATCACAGAATGGCTTGGGTGGGAAGGGACATTAAAGATCATCTTGTTCCAATCCCCTGCCATGGGCAGGAACACCTTGTACTATTGTAGGTTGCTCCAAACCCTGTTCTTGGACACTTCCAGGGCTCCAGGGGCAGCCACAGCTTCTCTGGGCAACCTGTGCCAGGGCCTCCCCACCCTCACAGGGAAGATTTTTTTCCGTATATGTACAAATATAAAGTTACCTCAAAAAGCTTTTCCCTCTCACACATCAGGGGCTCAGAGCAGGGATGGGGACTTGGAAATAAAAGAGAATATTTTAATTCTGCTTACAAGAAGTCTTCTGCTCTTGAGTTCCTATAAAGAACAGCACTGTTTGCACTGCAGGATAGGTTACACACTTAAATTCAGGTTTTCACAGATCATAGAATCACAGAACGGTTTGGGTTGGAAAGGACCTTAAAGACCATCCAGTCCCACCCCCTGCCATGAGCAGGGACACCTTCCTCTATCCCAGGTTGCTCAGACGACCTTCCACAGCCTGCAGCAGCAAAGGGCTGAAATTGCAGCCTCTGAAATCTCCAGATATTAGGGTCAAATAATAAATATTTCAGCTGCAGCACAGGACAGGGCTTGTACCTCCAGCAGCTCACTCCTCCCTCTCCAGTGTACTAGTTTGAAAGCAAACCAGTGGGAGATCCCAAGTCAGAATTACAATTTAATAGGAAAATTAAGATAAGGGCAGTAATACAGAAACATTGGCTTAACCTGACAGAGTCAGGATGCGACTTGACACCCTGTCAGGCAGGGTGGTGGTAGCAGTCTGATTAAGGGGTGGCTGCAGTCCTGTTGAAGTGATGGATGTGGTTCTGTTGAAGTGGAGATCCTGTAGAAGGGTTTGGTCCTCCTCAGAAGGTCCAGTGGTGGTTATGTAGCTCTTGTCCTCTGGGAATCCAACAGGCAAAGCTGGCTGTGGTGTTCCAAACCTCAGATTATATCCAGGTAGGAATGCTTGGTTGCTCTCCCTGGGCAGAGCATCTCACAATGGGATGATGTAATTTTACGAGTCCTGCAGTGAGGCTGGCTGGCCCATTACCAGGAGATATCCCCGGAGCTTATCAGGGATGTGTCATGAAGGAGATAGGGAACACATCCCCCCTGCTCTAACAGCTCACGAAGATGGTGATAGGATCCATACTTTTGGTCACACCTTACACTGCAACCTAAGATATCCAGCCACCCCAGGATTTTCCCTCCTGACAGGTGACACCACAAGCTCCCCCACATTTTGGTTTAGAGCACGGGCTGCCCACAGCCTCACAGAGGTTACCCCAGGCAGGGTGTGCTGACAGTGCTTTGTCACACCAGCAAGACTCTTGGCCAAGTGCAGCCAGAGTTGAGAACTGGGAACACCTAAACTTAAGGGGAATTGTGGCTTCCAGGTGTGCCACAGATACCAGCAGCAGGAACCTCTGCGTGGGAATGTCAGCACATGCTCCTCCAGCATGAGAGTGACCACAGCTCTGTGTCACAGCTGTTGGCCCGCAGAGGGGACAGGTGGCATCTCTGGGCTCCCTCTGTGGGTTATGGACAAACCCCACTTATGGCTGACACCCCTGGCACAGCTTCCTGCTGTGCCCAGAGGAGTGAGATGAGCAGGAGCCAGGGATGAGATGATGCTGAAGGTGCTGGTGTGGGGATTTCACCCCTCATCCCTGCAAGTCTGGGTGCCCACCTGTACCACAGCAGGGACAAAAATGGGGGGGGGAGAGTTTCTAGGATCAACAACCCTGCAGAGAGGGGGTGGAGTAAGACCTTAAGAAGCACAATACCGTTGGTGCAGTGCATTACGAGCCAGGGAGATGCTCCAAGGGCTGGGGCCCCTCTGCTATGGAGACAGGATGGGAGAGCTGCGGGTGTTCACCTGGAGAAGGATCCAGGGACAGCTTAGAGCCCCTTCCAGCGACTCCAGGAGAGCTGGAGAGGGACTTTGGACAAGGGATGGAGGGACAGGACACAGGGAATGGCTTCCCACTGCCAGAGGCCAGGGATAGATGGGATATTGGGAAGGAATTGTTGGCTGTGAGGGTGGTGAGGCCCTGGCACAGGGTGCCCAGACAAGCTGGGGCTGTGCCTGGATCCCTAAAAGTGCCCAAAGCCAGGCTGGACAGGGCTTGGAGCAACCTGGGATAGTGGAAGGTGTTGCTGCTCACAGCCTGGGAAATTGGGAATGCAGAGAGAAAGTGACATACAGAACCAACATACAAAACCAACTTTTTGGTTACCTGTGTTGAGCTCCCTGAATGGTTACTTACGTATTACCTGTGATCTTCAATCTCAAAAGGAGCATAATGCCACTGAGGAGAGGTTGCACACTTCCCATGGGATCTTCCCTACTGAGCCCCTGACCTTAATCAGGTTTCTTGAGAATTACAATCTTCACTCCCTTTTTGTTTTAAGAAACACAAATCCCACCATCATTTTCATCCACTATGGAATTTTCAGGTTTTTTTCCATCAGCAAGAACAAATCCTGGAAATTAAATATAATAGTGAATAATAATATATTAATATTAACAGGTAGCAAGTGTTACCTTTTTACTTGTGAGAAGAGACCAACTCCTACATGGCTACACCCTCCTGTCAGGGAGTTGTGCAGAGCCAGAAGGTCCCCCCTGAGCCTCCTTTTCTCCAGGCTGAGCCCCTTTCCCAGCTCCCTCAGCCTCTCCTGGTGCTCCAGCCCCTTCCCCAGCTCCGTTCCCTTCCCTGGACACGCTCCAGCCCCTCCAGGTCTCCCTTGTCATGAGGGGACTAAAACTGAAATATAGTTTTATAATATAAAAATACTATGCAGTACCTAAATATTTTTTATATATATATAATTTATAGCTTTGCTGCCCACATTGTTGAGCGCACAAGCACTGGATGACCCCTCAGGTGGTCTCACAGGGTCGGATTCAGCTGATCCCCACAAACCTCTCCACCTCTGGGAGTTGTTTTTTCCTTGTCACCAAAGACCCCACTCCCAGCTGTGAAGGATGTGCCGAGGTGGCCACCACCATAGCAGGGATGTAGTCACCCCCATCCTACAGCCCCGAGCCACAGGATAGGGAAAAAAATCTGACTTCTCTACCCTGGAGCTCCGCCTGGTGTCCTGTGATGGGAAATTCAGCATTAGCCGTTCCCCAGCTGTAGGGCAGGGAAAACACATTATCATGGAATTATGGAAGGAGCAGCGACACCTTCCACTATCCCAGGCTCTGCTCCAAGCCCTGTCCAGCCTGGTCTTGGACACTTCCAGGGATCCAGGGACAGCCACAGCTTCTCTGGGCACCCTGTGCCAGGGCCTCACCACCCTCACAGGGAAGAATTCCTTCCCAATATCCCATCTATCCCTGCTCTCTGGCAGTGGGAAGCCATTCCCTGTGTCCTGTCCCTCCATCCCTTGTCTCAAGTCCCTCGCCAGATCTCCTGGAGCCCCTTTAGACACTGGAAGGGGCTCCAAGGTCTCTCCAGAGCCTTCTCTTCTCCATGCTGAACAATCCCAGCTCTCCCATCCCAGGATCTGTGCGTTTAAGTTTCACCAGTCGTTGCAGTTTTATGAGCCAGACCCTGCCTGTAGGTCTGAGGTCGCTTCGTAGCAGCACAAGACACCCACCCAGAGATCTCTAGGAGGCTGCAAGCAGGCGAAATCCCCTCCAACCCTGCTGTCATGGCTGTGTTGGATGAGAGGAGCTCTGACATCTGGCCTTCAGAGCTCACCAGGCAGCCGAAGTCCTTCCACAGGAGCACAGATCCCACCAGTGTGACTGCAGCCGCATCCCCACAGGTGGGAATTTTACATCCACCTAAGCAGCCACTCATGGGGTGAAGAGCACAGACATTTTTATTACTCAAATAAAGATTCATGGCACCCAGAAAGAAGAGCAGGAGCTGGGCAGGTGTCTGGAGACGGGCAGGGACAACAGCAAACCTACTCAGGCATTTCTCCAAAGCTTAACTTCAAACTCACCGGGACAAAAGAAAAATTAAAGAAAACCCCAAACCTTCAGCAGCTCTGGATCACAAGCAGCCAGAACTGGTCTGATTGTGTGTTCAGCATTATTTGAAAACCATCTCCAGGGCACGATCCCAGGCTAAAGGCAGGAGCAGGAGGAGATGGAAGCCATCTGTGCCAGGGATACGTTCCCTGGGCAGCTCTGAGCAGTCCAGGTTCTTCCCTGGGGGCAAAACCCCCATCAGGGGTGTGAAATCCAGAAATCCAGGCTGACCCATGAGCAGTGGAGCAGTGACCTGCCCCTCCCCTGCCAGCAATCACCCTCCCCAAGAGGGGTGGGAAGAGCAGAACCAACAGGACAGACTTTAGGCACCTTTCGCTGTGTGACAAGCAGATCTAGGCTACAGAACTGGGGAAAAATGGAAAAAAAAAGGGAAAAATAAAAATGGAGATCTCATATTGCTTCCCATCACCACCACCAAATGTTGGATCCCTAAATCCAGATTTTTTTATTTAAAAGCTGGAACTCTTACCACCGAAGCTAAAAACAATACATTAAAAACACTGAGAATTTGCTCCTAGGCTTTTCCCTTCGTCTCCTTGCAGAAACCAACCTCTTCCCAAATACTCCACTTTGGAGACAGCAGGAACTTCCAGAGCTCCTGGCTCTCTTTTTTTGGTGCCAGCAATGCACGGCAAGGAAGTGCAGAGACTTGAGCTCCCCCAAAGTTCAGCTCAGCCACACGAAGCCTTCAAACACAAAGAGTCTCCAGGCTGGGAGTCCACGAGAACTCGGGCTCCTCCACCCAGAGGCTCAGATCAAGAAGATAATGTCATCAGACACCATGATCTGGTTGTCATCCTGCATGTGGGCCAGGGCCACCTTCACCTCGGCGGCCGAGAAGGGCTCGGGGTTGTCGCGGTTGATGGACTCCATCACCATCTTCAGGCCCACGGACTGGGCGTGGGAAGCTTTGAACACCTCCAGGAGAGCAGCCTTGAACGCTTTCAGCCTGGTCAGGGAGAGGGAATCACTCTTGGGAGATCACACACAAATCCTTCCCCTTCTTCCCAGCCCAGGATGCCTCAGCCCTTCCCTGTTCCAGCAGCAGCACTCAGCAGGAAAGCCAAAAACCAGAGCTGGGAGCATCAGAGACGCCTCTCCAGCATGGGACAACAGCCTGGAGCCACTGAAGGAGGTGGACTCACAAGGACAGCCCCCACTCACCTTGGCTCAGCCAACTCCAGCTTCTTCCCTTCGCCAGCTCCAGAGGCTTCGGGTGTTTTCGGAGGGTGTGCCTGAACTGGAGCAGAAGGAAGAGTTACCTTCACCCGGTGCCTGGTGTCCAAGCACCCAGACAGCAAAAGCAGTGGGCTCAGGACTGGGGGGCAATGCCAAACTGCCTTCCAATATTGTTATTTATGGTGCAGTTTGGAGATGGATGGGAAAAAAAAAAATCAATCAGCAATAGAATCACAAAATGGTTTGGATTGGAAGGGACCTTAGAGCTCATCCAGTTCCATCCCCTGCCATGGGGGAATTCCACTATCCCAGGTTGCTCCAAGGCCTGTCGAACCTGGCCTTGGACACTTCCAGGGACCCAGCCAGGGGCAGCCACAGCTTCTCTGGGCACCCTGTGCCAGGGCGTCACCACCCTCACAGCCAAGACTTCCTTCCCAATATCCCATCTAACCCCATCCCGCAGGGATTTGTGGCTCTGGATGGTGCTGCATCACGTCAGGGACCACAGGTAACACCAGCACTGCTGCTCCCCAGGCTGTGGAGACCCAGCAGCACCCTCAGGAGCCAGGTGTCCCCAAACCCAGGGGCTCACCCTGTGGCATCTCCTCCTCGGCGTCGCTGAAGTCGTACGGGTCGTAGGAGCCCTCCTCGCCTTCTGTGCGCGCCTTCTTCCTTCTGGGAGGGGGAAGGAGATGTCACCCAAGGGTTTGGGTTGGAAGGGACCTTAGGGATCATCCTGTTCCACGCCCTGCTATGGGCTGGGACACCTCCCACTATCCCAGGTTGCTCCAAGGCCCAATGTCCAACCTGGCCTTGGACACTTCCAGGGATGCAGAGGCAGCCACAGCTTCTCTGGGCAGCCTGTGCCAGGGCCTCACATCTTTGGATGTGGCCATCCAGCCAGTTCCTTACCCATGAAATTATGATGTCCCTCTACTACAAATGGGGTGGGACAAACCACCTGGCTGAGCAAAACGTGGAGTATTTCCCCAAGGCCTGTGGCAACCTCAGAAGAGGCTGGTGCCCTTTGCACCACGTCTCTCCCACTCCGTCGCTGTGGCTCCCACCTCCTTGTCCTGCGCTCCTCCTTGTCCTGCGACTCCCGATCTTCCTCCTCAGTCTCTGAGTCATCCTCCACCGGCTTCCTGCGCTTCTTCTCCTTCTCCAGCACCTGAGTGGCAAAGGCAGGATGGACTCGTACCCCATTTCCACTCAGGCTGCTTTTAGGGACCAACCCCAAGCATCCAAGATCCCACAGTGGTGGCCTGATCCCTTAGTATGTCCAGGGAAGTTCCCACCAGCTCAGCCTGCACCAAGCCTAGCCTTTCCTAGGACCACCTTGGGATCCCCTGGGAAGAGAGGGACACCTTCCCCCCACCTTTTTGAAGTAGGCAAACTGCACCAGCTCCAGAGCTGCCTCAGCATCCTGCAGATCCACAGTCTTGTTCATCCTGGCCTTGGCGTGGGCCGTGGAGAGGCGGATCAGGGTCTCCAGGGTCCGGGCTGTGATGGGGGAGGTCTGGGGGGACAGGGAGAAGGGGTCTCTGTGTGACTCTCACCAAGAGGTGTCACATCCAAGGTGGAAAATACCCGTAGGTAGAGAGGGGAGCCTGTGCCTCAGTTTCCCTCCTCCTGGGCCAGGAGGGAGCTGCTCCCAGGGCTCACCCTGGCCACGTCCGAGTTCATCTGGCTCTGGCTGCGCAGGCGGGAATACTCCTCGGCGATGTAGCTCGCCGACTCCTCGGTCAGCACGGGCTTGATCATCTTTGCTACGTGGATGTACTTCCTCATGAACTCCATGCTGACGACCTTCTCCCTGCGGGAATGCATGAACACGCACATTATCCACAGTGGGGATGGGCTCCCCATCCATTTATACCCCTTCAGGGGCATCCAGGTGTGCAGGGAATTCAGCTCCAGATGTTCCCCACCTGCCCAGCACAAGAGATCAAGCAAGGCTCCCTTATCCTACCCATGGACCACGTGGAGCATGGCTGGCACTGCCTGGATACTCTGGCCAAACCCACAAACCCACAGTGCTGGACACCCTCAAGGAGCTCCAGGGGATGAAGGACTCACTTGCGGCGGTTGGGCCCATGCAGGAGGTCGTCGTGTTTCTCATACACCTGCAGCTCCTGCTCCTCCTCCTGCATGAAGTCAGGGTCATCCGTAGCCAGCATCTCCACGGAGCTCCCCAGGGGCATGGCTGGAGAGGGGAATGTACAGAGAACAGGATTTTACCCTCTGGAGCAACTTCTAGTAGTCCCCAAAAGCAGTCCCCAAGAGCTGCCACCAAGGGGTGCCACCCGGCTGAGGAGGGATGGGACTCACCATCACCGTCCTGCTCGTTGGGGTTGCGGTAGCGGTGCATCCGCAGGACGTGGTCCGAGATCTCCCTGTCCTGCTCGGGGTCCATCTGGTCCAGCACGATGAAGAGCAGGTCGAAGCGGGAGAGCAGGGAGTCCTGCAGGCCGATGTTCTCCATGGGCGTCTTGTACTGGTCGTACTGGGGAAGGACAACGTGAGGGGTTACAGGAGACACTCATGGGCCAGTCCTGGCTGCCAGGGAGGCTGGGGGGACTTCCTTGGGCCAGGGCTGAAAGGATGGGTGGATGGGTGGGTGGATGGGTGGATGTCCTGGCAGGTGGACACCACACCAAACCCAGCCTGCTGCAGCAGTACAGCCACTTTTCCCCACCCTGCAAGGCTCTTATTTCCAAGGAAAACAAGTATTTTTTGCGATCCCTGATCAGACACCAAGATTAAGGCTCACCACCAGCATGAGGTTCCACTGGGCTGCCCCAACACCCAGGCAGAACCAAAATGGGGTGAAAAACCCCAGGAGCTCCTCGCTGTCCCAGGAAAGCCATGACCACAACAGACACCAAGCCAACAAGGTCTTTGCTGTACCATGGATCCAAGACACTGATTTGGGGGATCTTTCAGGATTTACCAGCTGCCTCCTCCCAGCATCCTCCCTTCTCCAGGGAAGGGTAACACCAGCACTCACCCGACCATAGACGGGGTTGGCAGCAGCCAGGACGCTGCAGCGGGAGTTGAGGCGGGCCTGGATGCCGGCCTTGGCGATGGTGACCCGTCCCTGCTCCATCACCTCGTGGATGGCCGTGCGGTCGATGTCGGACATCTTGTCGAACTCGTCAATGCACACCACGCCCCGGTCAGCCAACACCATGGCTCCGGCTTCCAGGCGCCGCTCCCCTGGGATGGGACGGGGCAAAACAGGGTCAGCCACTACCCACTGGCCCTACACAACTCCTGCCCTGCCATCCCCATCACCCCTGGGATGAGGGTGAGCCTCAAGGAGCAGCAGCATCCTTCTGGGTTGCTCTCTGACCGAACTCAACAGCAGAGGGAACACTCAGGATAAGGATCAGGGTTAGTAATGTCTTCCCATGAGGAAGACAAAATCCACTCTGCCGCTAGCCCTCGGATGTGGCACCAAGTGGAAGAGGAGTAGAGAAGACCACCACCTAACTGAAGTGGAGAAAATATCCCAAAACACGGGATCCCACGATCCCAAATGATCATTACCATAAAGCTTCTGGTGGAGCAAGTCCTGCAAGTGTCACTGCAGAACAAACGTTACAAATTTGATTAAGGTTGGAAAAGACCTCTCAGATCATCAAAAACAGCAGCCCTGGATGTCACACAGTCCCTCCCAGGACTTAACAAGCATCACCCAGATGCTCCTCACCAGTCTCCTGGTCCGTGGTGACGGCAGCGGTGAGGCCGACGCCGGAGGAGCCCCTGCCAGTGGTGGGGATGGCCCGGGGTGCCGTGCTCAGCACATACCTCAGCAGCTGGGATTTGGCCACAGAAGGGTCTCCTAGAACGGAGAACGGCACATTTAGGAATAAAACATCACCTGGATATCAACACCACCATCACCCTGGTGCTGTGTCTGGTTTGGGGTGCTCAGAGCAGGGGCAGGTGGAGGGGAAAGGGGACAGAAGGGTTTTGTTCAGAGTTCAGAAAATAAGGTGAGCGGATGATCTTCCCACCATCATCAGTGATCCCATGGGAGGAAACAGTGAAGATGGAGCTAAGAGATTGGAGAGGTGATGGAGATAGACATGGGACAAGAGGCAATTGGGACAATTTGGAACACGGAAAATCCCAACTGGACAGTGGAAAGAAAAAACACCTCCTTGAGGGTGGGCAAACACTGGGATAGGCCTCATGGGATCCGCTAGAATCACAGAATGGTTTCACATGAAAGAGACCTTAAAGCTCATCTCATTCCAACCTCTGCCATGGGCAGGGACACCTTCCTCCAAGCAACCAACCTGGTCTTGGATACTTCCAGGGATGAGGAGACCACAGCTTCTCTGGGCACCCTGTGCCAGGGCCTCACCACCCTCACTGGGAACAATTCCTTCCCAATATCCCATCTAACCCTGCCCACTGACAGTGGAAAGCCATTCCTCCTTGTCTTGTCCTTCAAGGCCCCTGTCCCAAGTTCCTCTCCAGCTCTCCTGGAGCCCCTTTAGGCACTGAAGGGTCTCCAAGGTGTCCCTGGGAACTTCTCCAGGTGAACACCTCCAGCTCTCCCAGCCTGGCTCAAGAGCAAAGGGGCTCCAGCCCTTGGACTCCTGTCCAAGGTCTCCTCTGGACTCACTCTTTACAGGTCCACATCTTTCCTGTGCTGGTGACTCCACATCTGGACACATGGCCGCCCCTGGAGGCGTTCAAAACCAACTGGACAAGTCCGAAAGCAACCTGACCTTCCAGTGACACTGGCTCAGCCACGTGCACATCCCTGGACCAGGAGCCTGCAGATGTCCTGTCTAACCTCAGTTACTCCACAAAACTAAATCCAGAATCCTTCACCGCAGCCCCAGCAACACCAACCGAGGGTGCCTCTGCCCAGCCCCCCCGGACCTATCAGCAAGATGTTGATGTCTCCTCGGATGCGGCTCCCGTTCTCCAGGATCTTCTCCACCCCTCCCAGCAGCATGCAGAGAATAGCCTTCTTGATGTACTCGTGCCCGTGGATGCTGGGAGCCAGGGATCTGGCCAGCTGGTCAAAGATGTCCTAAGGCAGAAGAGGCAGAGCACGGCCCATCAGCGGGCTGGAGCAAGCAAGAGCAAACAATACTTCAAAAGACCATTTCAGCCCAAATTTCAGCTTATTCCTATCACAGAGCCACACGGATGAAAATTATTTGGAAAGGAGAAGAATGTTGGCTGGAGTTTTCTATCAGTGGGATTTATCTGAAGTCCTGGTCCATCCTGTCACTGTCTCCCAAACAAGCACTGGAAGCAGTGAGAGCAAGGCTTGCTCCTCTCTGTGCTACAAAGGAAAGCTCTGAGCATAAGAGACTGGGGCAGAACCTCATTATCTCAGTCTGGAGTGAGAAGAGAGGTGTTTCTCCTGCAGAGAAAATTTCCTGGAAACCTGCTGGCAGGGTCAGCACACACCAGAGCTGCCAGCAGGAAGGATGCTCTGCAAGCAGTACAGAAGCAGCAAGAAAAACCAACAGGGCCTGATCACAGTCTAAGCAGAAAATTCAAAGAAAATGAGCTGAAGAATCCAACAACGTGCTAAGAGGGTTTAAGAGTTATTTGCAACCCAACAAGAACCTCCTTAGCCACATGCCAAGCTGAAACTTCATGCCTGGACACAAGACTCAAATACCTTGGAGCGGCTCTTGCTGAATCTCTTGATCTTGGCCACGTCAGAAGCAGAGTAGAGAGGCCGGACGTCTTTGCTCATCTGCTTCACGTGGCAGGCAATGAGGATGGTCCTGGAGAAGGGACACAGCCGTGGTCAGCTCTGCAAACCCCACAGAGACACAGCAGAAACTTCCACAGGGCCATCACTTGCTGTAAGAAGCCCTGGAAGGGGGTGGGAGGCTTCAACAGCTGTAGCACCCTCGATCTGGTGGTGGGCCATCAGTGGAGGATCTTTTAGGAGCACCCAAACCCTTCTGGGCACAGCTGGAAGTCACAGCTGCACAATGTGAGGGGAGACATCACCACAGTACACAGCTTCCTCATGAGGGGAAGTGGAGAAGTGGCACCAATCTCTTCTGAGACCTGGGACAGGACCTGAGGGAACGGCTAGAGCTGTGTCAGGGGAGGTTTAGGTTGGATATTAGGAAAAGATTCTTCCCCCAGGGGTCATGGGGCACTGAACAGGCTCCCCGGGGAATGGTCACGGCCCCAAGGCTGCCAGAGCTCCAGGAGTGTTTGGACAATGCTCTCAGGCACAGGGTGGGACTGCTGGAGTGTCCTGTGCAGGGCCAGGGGCTGGACTGAATGATCTTTGTGGGTCCCTTCTAACTCAGGATATTTGGTAATTAAGATCAAGGTGCAAACCACTTCCAAGTGATTTAAGGCCACTGTCTGACCCAGCTCTGTGACAGCCACCTGCCAGATCTCACCTTCCAGAGACATGACCCAGCCAAACAGGGTGAGAGGGCTGAAACCCAAAGCAGACCCACCTGAAAGTGCCCGAAGTGTAGCCCCCTTTCTTCCCTGGCAGGCAGCGGTATGTCCCCACCACCTGGATGCGGTCCCCAGGCTTCACCCTGTCCACCAGGTCATCGTCCAGAACCACATCCACCGAGCGTGGCAGCTGCCCTGCTGGGGCCTTCTCGGGCATCTCCTGGATGGTGATGGTCTGGTGGTCCTTGTAGACCGAGAGGCCAAACTCGGTCTCCAGCGGGTTGTTCTCCTCGTCCTAAAGACATCCATGTAAGTCCCCAAAGGAAATATAAATTACCCATCCTAAAGCAGGAACCCAAATTAAACAATGAGCACAATTTTTCAGGAGAGCAGGGAGGAGAGGTGGGGTCAGCTGAGCAGGGGGAACACAGGCTGCACCACCCAATCTCCACAAGGCTGCTGGAGAGGGTTGTTTCAGCAGGAATGGAGGCTGGGGTTCACCAGATCCATACAGAAGCTGGCGCATTATCGCTAAAGGAACCTGCTGCTGCTTCACCTCACCTTTGTAGGATAGATGGAGCTGGATGGGAAAGCATCCAGGGAGGTCATGTCCGTGTATCGGCGCTCAATCGTCTTCTTGGTAGCTGGGCAATAATGGACACTCCGGACGACTTTCGGACGCACCAGAGAGCCTGGGGTTGGAAAAGAGAGGAGTGAGGGGCTGGCATGTCCCACCCCTCTGTCAGCAGACAGCCCCCAACAGGGTCTCCAACATTAAAATTATTTGGGTCCCAACTCACTGTCAAACGTGGACAGGACTGGCTGATTTTAACGACCATCCCAACACTCGAGACCTTCAGCCAAGCTCCCTATTCCCTGATTCAGGTTGCCAGGACATGGAATCATATGATGGTTTGGGTTGGAAGGAAAATTAAAGGTCACCCAGTTCCACCCCCTGCCACGGGCAGGGACACTTCCACTAGCCCAAGTTGCTCCAAGCCCCATCCAACCTGAACTTGGACACTTCCAGGGATGGGGCAGCCACAGCTTCTCTGGGCAACCTGTGCCAGGGCCTCACCACCCTCACAGCCAACAATTCCTTCCCAATATCCCATCTAACCCTGCCCTTTGGCAATTTGTAGCCACTCCTCTTTGTCCTGTCACTACACTCCTGTGTCCCAAGTCCCTCTCCATGCCACAGCTCCTGGAGAGCTCCTCCACAGCAAACCCTCGGCCCTTCCAGGCCCGCAGCCCCCGGCTGTCCCCAAGTCTCACACTTTGTCACGATGCCCTCCACGCAGACGATGCAGCTGAGGAAACAGGCTGTCAGTGTCCGTGGGGACACGTGCTTGGAGCCAAAGCTGCCCTCCAGCCCGATGTAGAAGTCCTCGTACTGCTTGGCGTAGGTGGCGTCGACAGAGGCGACGAAATCCTTCAGGGCGCGCTGGAAGGCGATCAGCTCCTCGAAGGCATTGCTCAGGAGCCTGCAGCACAGGGAGTGACAAAGCAGATGGGTCAACCCCTTCCTCCTCAACACTTTTCCCACACCCCCACTTGCTCCACAAGTTTACCAGGAGCAGCAAGTGGAAAAAAAACTAAAGTCCATCACAGCTCTGTGTGAGGTCCTCCAGCACCAACAGCCAAGAGGTAAACAACCCCAAGCATATCTAGAAAAGCTTACATGGCACTTGGCAGATTGGCAAGCATGGTCCAAAATATGCCTGAACATCCTAAAATAGGCTGAGAGAATTGGGGTTGTTCAGCCTGGGGAGACCTTAGAGCCCCTTCCAGAGCCTAAAGGGGATCCAGGAGAGCTGGAGAGGGACTTGGGACAAGGGATAGAAGGACAGGACACAGGGAATGGCTTCCCACTGCCAGAGGGCAGGCATAGATGGGATACTGGGAAGAAATTGTTCCCTGTGAGGGTGGTGAAGCCCTGGCTTTCACCACAGGACAAGGTTTGGTGCTTTCTTGTGACAAATGACCTGCTGAACCAGGGCTGGACCCCTGATACCCCTCTCAGGCCCAGTGCCCCAGGTGACCCCCGTGCCCCACACCCACCTGCTGGCTCTCTTCTCGTTCTTGCGCCGCAGGTCGTTGATGTTGACGATGAGCCGATACTGGTTGTCACTGATCATGTCCCGGACCTTACTCTGATAAATTCCCTGGTCTTCCTGCAAGAGGGAGTGGGGAAAAGACACCCCAAAAAACCAACTCACTTTGCATGTCCGCCTGTGTGAGACATCCCCCGGGAGCCCATTCCTGCAGAGCTTGACTCACTTTATCCCACCAACTAAGCAGGAAGGGGTAACGGAGGAACCAGATGCTTCCTGACCCGTTGGATGAATGGGGGGACACAGGGATCACGGTCTCCCAACCCCGTGGGGTACATGGCAGGAGGGATCAGGGAGGTTCCAACTCCTGGGGACATGGATTGGGGCGGGGACGGACGGGCACAGGGGCCAGGTGTTCCCGAACCTCGGGGGTACACATGGGGCGGGGGCGCACAGGGATCAGATGCTCCCCAACCCCCGGGGATACGGGGGGGAGGGGACATGGAGACACGGACCAGGTGGTCCCCAACCCCGGGGGGCATAGAGGGGATGCAGCACCCGCGCCTCCCAGCTCGCCTCACCTCATCGTCCAGGAAATCGAGGTAGTCGCGCTGCGCCTCCCGCAGCTCCGCATCCTCCAGCCCGCCCGCCGGCGCCGCCATGCTGCCAGCCGCCCTGGGACGGATCCCGCCGCCGCTCCTGCTGCTGCCGGGGAAAGCGGTGAGAGCCGAGGGGAGCCGGGGTGGCCCCGCGATCAGACCCCGCGATCAGACCCCGCGATCCGCTCAGACCCCGCGATCCGCTCAGACCCCGCGATCCGCCCCCGCCGCGCTCCCGTTTCGCGCCAAACGCGGCTCCTTTCCCGCCACCGCGCGGGAAACCCGCCCCGCGGCGCTGCTGATTGGTCAGCACAGCCCACCACCAGGAAATAGGGTGGCAATATACTGATTGACAGGAGCTTTAGCCTATCAAAGAGTAGGGGCGGTGGGGATGGAGCCAGGGTACCGGGGAATCGGATTTGATCCCGGCTCCGGCTCTTTGAAGTCACCGAGCGACTAAAAATGCCACTTCAGGGGAAAAAAATACTTTAAAAAGTAAACCCGAAAACAACTAAAACACCCAAATAGACTCCCGAAAAAAAAACCAACAAGAAATAGTTTGGGGGTTCGTTTTTTATACTGTTTTTTGGGGATCGCCGTTTCCCGGTGTTTTCACCCCGTACGGGCTGGGGGGGCGTTGCTTTTTCCTTTAACGTGGTCCCGGTGTGACTCCAGCAGTTTGGGGATGAACACACAAAAGCGACAGGTCCTGTGGTGTTTGGAATGGAAAAGGTGATTTTGGATGTGTCTTAGAATCCCAGAATGGTTTGGGTTGGAACGATGGATCCTTAAGGATCAACCACTTCCACCCCTCCTGCCATGGGCAGGGACACCTTCCACTAGCCCAGGTTGCTCCAAGCCCCGTCCAACCTGGCCTTGGACACTTCCAGGGATCCAGGGGCAGCCACAGCTTCTCTGGTCACCCTGTGCCAGGGCCTCCCCACCCTCACAGGGAGGAATTTCTTCCCAAAATCCCATCTAACCCTGCCCTCTGGTAATTTAAAAACCAGTCCCCCTTGTCCTATCACTATCTGCTTGTGTAAAAACTCCCTTTCCCTCCTTTTTTCAAGCCTCCTTTAAGTCTCCTAATTGGCTGTTGTAGGCAGGAATCAAAAGGTGCCGCTGCCCACAGGGAAACCTGCTGCTCCCCCTTAAAAAAACCATCACGGTATCCCTTAAAAATCTTTATCTAAACTCTGTTTAAAAATAGAAAAAGAATAAAAAGCATGACAAAAATATTTTGATCAGCAAGGCATACCGGGGATCCAAATTTGGCCGTGTCCCTTTAGTGTAGCTAACAGCAGTTTTTCCAGGGTAATCCTGGGAATAAATATTCAGCCCGGAGTCTGCTGGGCTGTGCAAACGCTGAGGCACAGAATTCCCGCTGCCTGATCTCTCCAGGGGGAGCAGCTGCGATTCGGCGTTTCGGAAGAGGAGCAGGAAACCGCCTTTGCCCCACTTCCCATTTTCTGTTTGTGTGCCTGGATCAGATCAGTCACTGGAAATGTTGCTGGGAACACTGTGGCCAGTTTAGGATACGTGTAGCCCGAGTCCTGGGTATTTGTCCTGCCCCGGAGAGATTTTTGCACATTGCTCTGTGTCAAAGTGAAAGTTCGGAGTTTCCTTTTTAGGCCTTTTAGCTCTCCTCTGGAATAATTTGATGGAGTATTCAGTTTGGCAGGTTGGCTGGAATGAAGAATCTTATGCTCTGTTGCTGTTTTCTTCCTTTTTCCCTTTTCTTCTTTTCCTTTTCCCTTCCCTTTTTATTTTATCTTCTTTTTCATTTTCATTTTTCTTCTTTTTCTTCTTTTTTTTCCTCCCTTTAATCGTCCAGGTTCCCCTGCTAGCTCCAGAGATGCTCCCTGCAGCTGGAATACCCTCCCTGCTTCTGCACACTCAGCAGGACCCATTTCCCTCTGGCTGCTCCTCAAATCCACCCCTTCCCTCTGATTTACTGGGCATTTCTTGTTTCTATGAGTAGGGGATGCACAAAGAGTGAGCAGAGAAAACCTTTCTCAGGCGTGTCCCTGGCACATGTTTATATTTACATTTACATTTACTTTTTTTTTTTTTTTAAGTGGGGACATCATTCATTGAGGATCTAAACTGGCTGGAGGAATCTGTGTAAGTCCCCAAAGGAAATACGAATTACCACATATAAACTGCCAGAACCCCACGTGAGATTTCACCTCTGAGATGCTTTTTCTCCCTCTGCAGCAGACAGAATGTTCAATCCAGCCATGGGCAGTCTGTGTGCTCCACTGCAGATAAAATAGGAGTGGAAAAAATAAAATACAGGTGCAAACCACCCCGTGAGTACAACAGAGAGCGGTACCAGGGTGGGATTCCGGCACATCTCTGCAGATTGCACAAGGTCTCACCTACATTTGGGTGGCCAAAACGAACCCCAGCCCACAGAGACGCTGTGGATCGCTGCAGTTTTCCTCCTGCCAGCAGCTGGCAGGGCCCCACCGCTCCTGGCCGCAAGGTAACAGGAGTTAGGGATAAAAATAGCCGCTGTTGTTATTCATGACAGCGCCCTATAGCAACTGCTGCGTGCCTGAATAATTCATCGGAGCAGGGCAGGCCGAGGAGGACGGAGGGATGGAGAGAGGTGGAGAAGGCTGGGAGGAAGGCAGGCGCCTTCCCTGCCTTTCGGGACACCCCAGGGTTGTGCCCAAGGTCTCCCTGGGTTCCCCTCCCTGCCACATTCCGGAGGTTACGGGGTGAGAAGGCAGCACAAGCTCACAGGGACATTTAGCACTTCCTGTCCGCCGATAAAAAAACAGGAATTAAGCACTTAGCACACAGAGGGCCGGGTCTGCAGGGCTTGCGGAGAAACAGAAGGAGCAGGGGTGGATGCAGGGGTATTTTCCATGGGTGAATTGCACACGAGGGGTGCTGGCCAGAGCCCCCCAACAGCTCTCACCGTGGATTTTCCCATCCCTTCCTCACCCCTCTGTGTGTCATCATCCACCTGTACACCTGCTTTCTGAGGTTTTTGGGTACCCTGTGATCCTTCCAAGATTCTGGGATGTTGTGGGGTTTTGTTGTTGGGTTTTGTTGATTTTTTTTTCCCACTTAATTCAACTAAATGTCAATTTTCAAGCCACAGCGCTATTTCCAAGTTGCCAAGTATTCACTTTCCTGGCTCCCGAGTAGCATTGCCTCACCCACGAAGGGCAGGGGAGAGGCTTGTGGCCCATCCACAACTCCAAAAATGGGGAGAGAATACCCCAAATTCGATGGAGTGTCACCTCATCATCAAGCAACACATTGGAGTGGAAGTTTCAAATATATTTGTAATAAAATAGAAGGATAATAACACGGAATACAATGTTTGGAATGGAAAAAAGTCACTTTTTAGAACTGAAATGATGTGGAGAAGTGAGAGCACCTATGAGATGTTTTTACCGGGGTAAATTTTACGTTTTCCATGGGATTAAAGGGATCTATATTTACTGGGGTCCCCTGCAGCTGCAGTTGGAGGAGCTGAACTCCAGCCAGGGAATCCACTCTCACAAACAGAGTGTTGTCCTGACTCTCATCACTTCCACACATGTGGAAGACAAATAATTTAATGCAGAAGGAGCCCTTCTTAATCCTCTCTCCTGACCTTTTCCCTAACATAGGCTGGAGAATTTCACCCCATTGCATCTTCACCCAGCTCAGGCATTTCTGACATTGTTTTCTTGAAGTATTTGCTATTCCCACGCACTCTGGGTAAATCTTTAAACGGTTCTAGCTCCCGGGTTTTTTCCTAGTTGTGGAGAAGAAGAATATGGAAAACTACTATCAGTGTGTATGAATGGAATTTCTTTACTTAAAGGCATGGGGAGCTGCTGGTATCTCACCAGGAGAGCACAGGAAAGTGGGTAAGGAGTTAAAGCTCTGCCTTTCAGTGTGTTTGGATGGGCTGTAAGCACCTTCTTGCTTCCCAGAGTGGGCGCCCAGAGCACATGGATTTGTTTTTCCTCCCAGATGCCTCTAGCAGGGCCTTAGCACAGTGACGGGAACATAAAATCTTGTTGTGGTCCTGCTCCTGATGCACAGCTACTCCAGATCCCGCGGGGATTCATCCTGTTTTCCTGCTGTGCAGGAGGAAAATACGGCAATTAACAGAAAACCAAAACAAACCCACACAAAACAAACCCACACAGGCCGTGCCTGCGGGCAGAAGGAAAACTGAATTCCAAATGAAACCAGAGGAGTGGCCGAACCAACAACAAAGCTCTGGAGCGCCTGGCTGCGGAATGGGGCAACCCAACCACATTTCCAGGGAAGTCCGAAGGGCCCAGACATGGAGCTGAGGTTTGATGTTGCTATTTCGGTCTCCTCATCTGCTCTCGTGACTTCTGGCTGTTACTAAAGACAGTGACAGCTGGTTCCTTCTCTTTTTTTTTTCCTATTCTCTCATTTTCTCCACTCTCAAGCCTGGAAATCACCCATCTGTACGCAAAACATCCCTGCCTCTTCCTCAGGATCTCCGGGAGCTGCTTTCAGCCCTGGGGCAGGATCCATTGGTCAACTCAGCAAGTGATGTCCAGCTTTAGAATCACAGAACCACGGAACTGTTTGGGCTGGAAGGGACCTTAAAGATCATCCAGTCCCACCCCCTGCCATGGGCAGGGACGCCTTTCACTATCCCAGGTTGCTCCAAGCCCTGTCCAACCTGGCCTTGGACACTTCCAGGGAAGTGTACATCACCCTCATTATAAAGAATTTATTCCAAGTATCTAATCTAACCCTGCCCTTTTTCACCCGTTCCCTGTGTCCTGTCCCTCCAGCCCTTGTCCCAAGGCCCTCTCCAGCTCTCCTGGAGCCCCTTTAGGCTCTGGAAGGGGCGCCGAGGTCTCCCTGGAGCCTTCTCTTCTCCAGGTGAGCACCTCCAGCTCTCCCAGCCTGGCTCCAGAGCACAGGGGCTCCAGCCCTTGGAGCAGCTCCATGGCCTCCTCTGGACACGCTCCAGCAGCTCCACGTCCTTCTGCTGTTGGAGCCCAGGGCTGGAGGCAGCTCTGCAGGTGGGATCTCACCTGAGTGGGGCAGAGGGGCAG
This sequence comes from Machaerirhynchus nigripectus, assembly GCA_013397975.1. Lineage (NCBI taxonomy): Eukaryota > Metazoa > Chordata > Aves > Passeriformes > Dicruridae > Machaerirhynchus > Machaerirhynchus nigripectus. The sequence continues at coordinate 205,822 of VZRQ01010871.1, forward strand.
AATCCTCCCTCCCCTGCTGCCCACACTGGGGGATCAGCCCAGGACGTGGGGGGTTTCAGGGATGGGTCATGTCCAGCTCTCACCCACCAGCACCCCAAATCCTTCTCCTCAGGGCTGCTCCAGATCCAGTGTCTGCCCTGATGGGAGGCTGGGAAGCTGCAGGACTCCGTGGAAGGCACACTGGTAATCACCACCAGACTGTCACAATGGGCTGTCACTGCTGCGGGCAAACCACGAGGAGGCAGGAAAGTCCTGACCCCAAATTGCCACACAGCCCTTGTGCAACACGTGGGGAACAGCTGATGGTGCCAAAATTAACTGTATCAAATGCTTCTTTCTGACTGCAGAGGCTGAACTTGGTAACCAAGGGCTTTTACGGTTTTTTTGGGGTTTTGGAGGTTTTTTTTAATTATTAGTTAAAGAAAGCCTTTGTGCTCTAATGTGTTCTAATTCTGCATCTGCAGAATTTTTATTCAAAACTTGCCAAACCATGAGCATCAATCCTTGCCCAGTGGGAAGGAGTTCCATGTGGGCACCAACAGGGCAAAAAAAATTCACTTTTACCCATCTACAATAACAACATGTTAATATTCTTTATTACAGGCAAATACAGGCAAAAGGTAACTCATCCTACTTTCTGGATCACATTTGGTGCTTGGAAGCACCTCAGTTGTCTTTGGTGTAAGCTGCTATGGTGCTCCTCAGCAGCACGGAGTGGACATGGAGTGTTTGGATGCTTCTTGGTGGAGGGAGACCCTGATCCACAAAAGAAGGTCCTTTTTTTGAGTAATAACTCAAAACACCTAAAAATGATTGGGCAACCTTTTGCAGATCCCTCCCGAGGTCCCTTCCAACCCAAACCATTCTACGATGCACATTTGGGTGGGGTATTAAAGCATTCAGGACCTGTTTGAGGGCACAAAGCATGTTTGAATCCTATCAGATGACTGTAGAGGGTAGGGAGAGCCCAGCCTGGTACAGCCTAGTCTTAACTCTGGGACTAATCTCCCAGGCAAACACAACCACACCTGGATTTCGACTTGAAAGGAGCTGAGTGATTCATTTCAGGGTTTAACATGTCAGTGGTAGGGAGTAACAGGGACTGCAGCACGGCAGGGTAAATCTGAGATGAACTACAGAGCGTGGCTTGGTACCACTCACCTGAGAGCCAGTGATCAACGAGATCTCACTGTGCAGCATCCACCAGGCTTGGGGTGCAAAACAGGCTGTCAGCACCCACCCAGGAGAGCAGTTATCCCACACAGAGCTGCCCTTTGTCCTTCCCTTGGCTGGGGCATGTCCTGGGGCATGCCTTGAAGTTAAACGAGGGAAAAACCTTTCACTGGAGCAAAACAGAGCTGCAGGTGGCCCGGCAGCCCTGCCATGTCCACGTTGCAGCAGGGATGTCACCCCCCACCATCCCCATCTGCCTGGGCTGTGTTTTATGTCCCTCTGTCACCCATTCCCCCTTGTCCCTCCATCCCTTGTCCCAAGTCCCTCTCCGGCTCTCCTGGAGCCCCTTCAGGCTCTGGAAGGGGCTCTGAGGTCTCCCTGGATCCTTCTTTTCTCCAGGTGAACACCCCCAGCTGTCCCAGCCTGGCTCCAGAGCAGAGGGGCTCCAGCCCTCAGAGCATCTCTCTGGCCTCCTCTGGACTCACTCCAGCAGTTCCACATCCCTCTGATGTTCTGGAGGCAGCTCTGCACGTGGGGTCTCACCAGAATGAAGCAGAGGGGAAGAATCCCCTCCCAGTTTAAGGAATGGAGGAGGATGACAGTGCAGTATTCCAGGTCTTTCAGGAGATGTCTCAGAGGGACAGAAAATGAGTGCAAGGTGTCACTGAGGGGGCTGGGAGCTGCCAGTTGTATCCCATCCACATCCCTGAGAGCAATGACAGGGAAAAATTGAGGTCCCCTGCCCACCTTCTTCACCCTGGATGTTTTCCCTCCTCACTTTGGGGACACTGCCTCTCCCACGTGCTGTGAGATTTGTGCTGGGATGTGCTAAACCTTCACCCAGGCTGCAGAGATCTTATCAGAGCCACAAAGTCGCATTCCTCGGCTGCATCTCCGTGGATTCTCTCCCTGCAGAACAAGCAGTCCTTCTGTTTCCCTCGTAAACCCATCAAAAACCAGCAGTTCTGACAGGCTGGGGCAGCAAAACCCACATGAACCAGCTGAGGCAGAGCCTGGGGAGGGCAAACGGGTACTCTGCACTCATAAATTAACCTGCTCCTGGGGTCACGGTGACTCTGCTGCTGAACCCACCACCATGGCTTTGGCACAGCTCACTCCAGGATGCATCAGCCTCTCCCAGACATTTCCCAGGCACAGCTCAGGGGCCCAGAGGCCGCTCCTGAAAGGCCATTTGGGTGCAAATGCCTGTTTTCTGGAGCCCAAAGATTTTGGTGCTAGCAGTTGGCTCGAGGCCATATGGCCTTTAGCCTGGAAATCTTGTGGAAAATCATGTGCTCCTCCACACTTGCATGTCCACAGCACCAAAACCAGGGGGTTCCCCCCACTCCATGGAAGTCATCTGGGCCACTCCCCCTGGGCCACACTGAGCTGGTTGCCCAGGTCAGCGTCCAGATGGATTTTAAATATCTCCAAGGATGGAGATATCTCTCTCTGGGTAACCTGTGCCAGTTCTCGGCCACCCTCACAGTAAAAAAGCATTTGCTGGTGTTCAGAGGAACCTCCTGTGCTTCAGTGGGTGCCTGTGGCCCCTGGTCCTGTGTATCTTACTTTGAACAGAGAATCTCCATCTTTGAGAGTGATCTCCGTCCTTGGAGATCTTCAGAATCTATCTGGACACAGTCCTGGGCAACTGGCTCTGGTTGGCCCTGCTTTAGCAGGGGGCTGAACCAGGTCACCTCCGGAGGCCCCTTCCCACCCCCAGCCACCTTGCAGTGACTTGCAAGTCCTGTGAGGAGCGGCTGAGGGAGCTGAAGGGCTCAGCCTGGAGAAAATGAGGCTCAAGGGAGACCTTCTGGCTCTCCACCACTCCCTGACAGGAGAGTGGAGCCATGTGGGGGTCGGGCTTTGCTCCCAGGAACAGGGACAGGATGAGAGGACAGAACCACAGGCTGTGGCCAGGGGAGGTCCAGGTTGGACGTCAGGCCTAATTTCTTCATGGAAAGGGTGGTCAGGCACTGGAAGGGGCTGCCCAGGGAGGTGCTGGAGTCCCCATCCCTGGAGGTGTCCAAGGAACGACTGGACGTGGCACTCAGTGCTCTGGGCTGGGTGACAAGTTGGGCACTGGTCACAGGTTGGACTCGATGACCCTGGAGATCTCTCCCAACCTACACGATTCTGTGATTCTGTGACTTTACACCCCACTCCCGATGCGTCACT
>VZRQ01010871.1:209227-229054 GCA_013397975.1 Machaerirhynchus nigripectus
GGGGGCTCCCGGAGGCGGCGGCCCCGGGACTCGGCGGCGGCAGCGGGAGAGGGGAGGAGAGAGCGGACAGCAGAGGGGACACCAGAGGGGACACCAGAGGGGGCACTGAGAGCGGTGAGCGCCGGAGGCGAGAGCGGACACTGAGTGCGGGAGGTGAGTGTGGACATTGAGTGCGGGAGATGGAGAGCAGGCACTGAGTGCGGGCACTGCGGGCGGTGAGTGCGAAGGGTGAGTGCAGACGATGAGTGCGAGCGATCCCCTCCCCGCGGTCCCCTTCTCTCCCCCGGGACACCCCGCCGAGGGTCCCCAGCGAGCTCCCGGTGCGCTCCGGCGGCCCCGCGCGGGTACCGGCGCTCCTGCATCCCCGCCGCGCCGGGAGCATCCTTCCCCGCGGGGGCTGCGGGACGCAGGGGTGGGTGCCCGGGGTGGTCGGTGTGCGGTGCCTTCTGCTTGCAGACACCCCCCGGGTGCGGGGGGATGCGGGATCTTGCCCTCTGTGCCACGCACAGTTGTGGTGCATCAAGCCGGGGTTGGTCCAGTGGTCAAGTGGGTGCTGGGGAAGAGCTTAAGGAGGGGAGGGATGAGCAGGGAGACACGGATTTTGCCTTAAATTCCCCCGTTACCGGTATCTCAAGGGCTTCCTGAAGGAGAGAGGTGGGCAGTGGTTTTCCTCCGTGTTTGTTTGAAGTGGCTGTGGGCGGATTTTCCTTGAATGACTTTGACACCCGGGGAACTCTGGAGGCCACGGGAAGGAGATGCATAGTTCAGCCGTGAGCTGGGAGAAGAACCAGCTCCCGGTGTTTGCCTTGGAGCTGCCGCCTGCTCCTTGCGCAGACACGAGCTGGGGCGCGTCTCCAAAGGGTCACCGAAGGGTTGTTCCCTACTGATCTTCTCCAGGACACTTCGGGGTCATGTTCCCCCTGTATCCCATCTGGATTTTTTCCTGGCTGAAAGCACCACAAGCATCTCACTTTTTTTTTTTTGTTGTTTTTTGGAGGGGGGCGGTGGGGAGGGAATATTGTGGACAGTCTTAAAGCATTCTGGTTTTCTTCAACACAAATCTGTAGATATGTAAGTTTGGGTAAACATTTAACAGTTGTTTGTTTGGTGTCAAACCAATTCCTCTCTGGCATGAGCAGGGTTGGGTATGGGGCATCCCAGTAGCTGTGCTGAGGTGGCTTTGACTGGAGCACACAGGTTTTTACTAGGATGGAGAGGTTGTGGGATGCTGTGGGATCGTGGCTTCAGAGCTGTGAAATGATTTAGGTATCACTTGTTGGGGGATTTTTGGGTGGGATGGGGCTTGGAGCAGCCTGGTCTAGTGGAAGGTGTTGCTGCCCATGGCACAGGTGTTGGAACAAGATGAGCTTTAAGGTCCTTTCCAACCCAAAACATTTTAGGATTCTAGGACTGCTCACTGGGGATTAGGATGAGGAGGAGTGTGATGCTGCCCTGGCAGCAGTTGTTGAAAAAGAGCAAAGTCATGAAAAGGTCATGAAAAAGATGAATCCAGCAGGTCTGAAGTCTGTTTTTGCCCTCTGCCAGGGCAAGGAGGGGACAGGCAGCCATCAATTCTGAATTCTAGCAGCAGACGTGCTCCTGCCTTGGGGTGCCATGCTGACAGGTGCTGCAAACAATTCCTAGAAACCCACTCGGAGCTCATCCGGCCAAACCACACAGTTGCACATTTCCTCCCGCGCAGCCGGGGAAGGTGTGGGTTAACAGCCCTGCACCCTGCAGGATTTTCTGTTTCCTGGGCATTAATTGCTTTTATTTGTTGACGCTGAAGCTGCAGCCTGTGGCCGAGCAGAGGGCTGTGTCCCTGTGGATGCAGGGAGCGCTGGCCGGCAGGGATGGCCGTGCCAGCGAGGCTGGGGACAAGGGAGGTGCCACCGCCGGGTCACGTGCGTGAGCTTGCAGCTACTTGCACGTCGTGAGTCAGGCACCAGCTTAATTTTTTATCTGCCACTTTACGGGGTAGCCCTTGTTCCTGGGGTCAGACCAGTGGCCCTTTAATTGCATAAACAATTAATCATTAATAAATTCCAGAAGAATAACTACCCAGGGAGGCTGCTGGAGGATGCAGCTGTACAGATGTGGCCGTACATTATGAGCTTCATCCTCCACAGAATCATGGAATGGTTTGGGTTGGAAGGGACATTAAAGATCATCCAGTTCCAACCCCCTGCCATGGGGGGACTTTCCACTGGACCAGGTTGCTCCAAGCCCCATCCAACCTGGCCTTGGACACTTCCAGGTAGTAAGGGGAAGCTTGCTCCCAGCTGCTTCCCACCCTCCAAGCCCCACCAAATCCTTGGGATTGAGTAGGTAGGGTTGTAAGCATGTGGATGCAGCCTGCATTCCTTTTGTGGGGGGAATCTGTCATCTGGCTCTTCCTTGGGGCTTTGTAGCCCCCAGGAAGGGCATCACTTCTGTCACTGCAAACCTAGAACCTGGCTGGGAGAGGCCATGGGGTTAAATGGGACAAGGTCCCGGGTGGGGACAAAGACTTTTAGTGCAGGGGAGAGGAGAGCTCAAGGCTCCACAGGGTTGGCACAGGGCTGCAGTCTGTCCCTGGTAGCCTCCTCTCTGCCCACAGCAGCCGCAGGGCTCTGCATGATTTATATACATTTTTTTCGAGTGACCAAAGCTCTAAAATCTGCAACCTTAAAAATAATAAATGTTTTGGTGCAAGAGGCTTTTGTGGATGACAGCAAAGCTGAGCAGCCTTAGCCCAGAGGTTCTTTTGGGGACAGTTTGAGCCCCCAAACAGCACACGGCCAGTTTGGTTTGGTTGCTCTGCCCGCAGGCAGATGGTTCCAGGGTTGTCCCATCAGCAGATGAATCGGAGCAGGGAGGGATTTGCTGGCTTGTCGAGGTCTCCCTGTGCTAGCAGGAGTTCCCAGTTCCAGCAGATTTGCACTGAGAGAAGTTTAGTGATGAAGGAAATTTAGGAGGTGAAAGTGGGATGCAGCGGTGACAAATCCAGGCTCCGTTTTCAGTCAGTGCAGGAGGAAAACTCCCAGGCACTTCGCTAGCACAATTCCAGTTTTTGGAAACGGTCAGTCCCAATCCATCAGTGATCCCTGCGTGGCTGAATACAGCAGGCAGGGACTGGTGGGGGTGGCAGGACCAAAACCATGCCCAGGAGTGTGCTGACACTTCAGCAACCTGATGGTAGTAGTTTGGGACTGTGTCCCTGTCTGGTTTGATTCCTGGTGTACTCATGCAGGGATTTCACAGCCACCTGAAATCCAGCCCCAAAGCATCAGGTGCTGTGTTGGTTGTGTGTGGGAAAAGAAAGTGGTGAGCGGATCAGGAAAGCACAAACAGCAAAGGATTAGTGAGATCAGGAAGAAAAGCTGGGGAATATTACCTCGCCCTTGAGCAATTTTTGATAGAGGGGGAGTGGATTTGCCAGAGGAGGGAATTCTCAGCCAGGGTCTGTGAGCAGAATTAGTTAATATTAACTGGTGCTGCAGGTGGTTTCTTTTTTTTTTTTTTTCAGGAATTATTGGCTGTGGTATCAGCAGCATCACCAAGCTTTGACCTGGGTTAGGCATGAGGAAACTGCAGCTGTGCTATCACAGCAAACCAGAAATGTGCCATTCCCCAACATGGCTTGGGAGATAGCACAGCCCAGGAGTTGTTCCTGGCCGACAGTTTGTGTGTGGCCACCCATTTGAGGGGTGCAGCAGCACAGGAATGGCCAAGCCAGCCCAGCTGATCTCTGAGCACCTGATGTTGTGAAAATCCCCCCTGCACGTGATGCTTGGACTCTCACAATAAAGCCACCAGCCTCATCCAGCCTTTGGTTTCCTAACTCTGGGGTTCCATTCCCCTGCTTTGCTCCCCCAAACACCACAGGGCCTCGGGGGTGCCCCCCTTGCTGGGATGTTTTGCTGCAGGGACGCGGCGTTTGCCAGCAGCTTTGTTTTGCTCTGTGCCCTCCGAGCACAGCGTTCCCTGCGCCGGCTCCGCTGCTCTCATCCCCTGGCCCCGTCCCAAAGCTCGGGCGACGCTGAGCCCATGTCAAGAGGCACTTGCTGCTCAGCACGGCTGAGCTGGCTGCTGGCCCAGCTCGCTTCCAGGCCAGGAATTGCAGGGGAGCTGACACTGCCATGGCTTCCGTGGGGGATCCTGCCACCTCCCGCCGGCTTTCATGGCTCCTCTCCCAGCATCACGGGACGTTCGTTTCCTGAGGGATACAAGCTTGGACAAACCCCGCTTGGGCTGCACGCTGTGTGTGTGTGGGTATAGAGAAAGGGAGAATTCGAGCCATCTTCTTTTATTTGAAATTTTCCACGAGGTTATTTTGACCTTTTTTCTTAACAGGTCAGGTTGTTTTAAGTCGTGCCCTTCAGTAAATCACATGGCATCACCTTTTACCTGCTAGAGCATCCCAGCCTGTGCAGGTGCCTGTTGGAGGAGTGATGAGAATTGGGCTGGTGTAGATCTAACAGGGTACCTAAGTGCCTTGAAGGATCTAAAATCTTCTGTGCAATGCACTGTTAAGTAGTCCCAGCACTGCCCAGTGCATTAGGAGCACAATACCTCATTTCCATCAGGCAGATGAGGGTTGGTATCTCCATTTCATAGATGGGGATGTGTAAGCCCAGTTTACAGAAGCCACAAGCACCTGGCCCCTCTCTGGGTGTGGGGATTTCCACTTCTTTGGTGCTGGAGTGCAGATCAGTCCTTCACACCGTGCTCCCTGCCCTGGCAGGGCTGGTCCCTGGCACAAACCATCAAATGGTGGAATCACAGAGTGGTTTGTGGTGGGAGGGACATTAAAGCTTATCCAGTTCCACCTCTCTGACATGGGCAGGGATGCCTTCCCCTATCCCAGGCTGCTCCAAGCCCCGTCCAACCTGGCCTTGAACTCTTCCAGGGAGGGGGCAGCCACAGCTTCTCTGGGCAACCTGTGCCAGTTGTAAACCCCATGTAAATCCCAGTAACTCCCTGCAGAAGGGATCTGAGCTCTGCGTGTTCCTGCTGCAGTCTGGAGGAATGTTGGCACCTAACTGTGTGGCAGGAGAAGGAAGCAGGAACCAAGACTGCACAGGAACTGCTGCTTGAGCCAGTCCATGGTCTCATATTTTCTCATCTCTGGAGGGACCTTTCCAAAACACTGGGCAGAATGGGATGGAGGAGCTGGCACTGTGCTCCCAGGACGATCTTTCAAAGTTTTCTCCAGCCCTTCACAAAGGTTTAGTTACGGCAAGGAGGAGACGTTTGTGCTCAGGGAGGGCCAGCCTTCAGACAACAGGATTTGGGATGGGGTTTACCCAGTGCCTCTGAGCTGGGTGCAGCCCCGGCGAAGCCTCTCCCAGAGCCGAACTGCTCCCGGCCATCCTGGCGCTGTAGGAGCTGTGACACCAAAGTTAACCCCTTGTAGGAAGGGGTCACAATAAAACCCCAAGTTTCAAAATGACCTGGGGTCCCCCCAGGGACTTTTGCTCAACTGCCAGAAGAGAGGAATTCAGGAATTAATCACCTGCAGCTCTCCAAAGCAGTCTGTTGGCCACTGCTGTTATTTTCACGCTGTCCACAACCACTTCTTTTTTTTTTCTGTTTTAAATGCAATGCATTTATTAAAGACTTCCCCAAAGCTGAGTACTCCCGGTCCTCCCTGCTTTGTTTACCAGGAATTACTGCCTTTTTGGAAGCCTGTGTAAACCTCTGATGCCTGAATGCCAGTCTGCAAGCAAATCTATCACATCGGTCCAGCCTCAATCCCAGACAGTGAACTCGGGGGCTGGACCGGTGGGAAAATTGACCGTACTCTGTAGGAAATTTTCTCATTCAAACCCTTCCATCAGACTGTGACCAAAAAGCCAAAGAGCTGGGAAAAAGCTCGGGTTTCCAATTACCCTCTTCAAAAGGGATAGAAAAATTGGAACAGGATCGTTCTCCTCCTGTGCCGGGAGTTTTTATTGTGGATGTAATGATCCAGCCTGGCCATCATCCACGCCCTCCTTCTCGCCTTGCAGCTCCCTCCCTGAACAAACGATACTTGGTTGCTGTTAATTGGGAGCAGCCAAAATAACTGAATCCCCCGGAGATGGGGGGTGAGGACGGAATCTCAACGAGACACCCCGCCGATGAATGTGGCTTTCAGCTGCTCCTACGCCCCCGTGAAGGGAAAAGAATAGGGGCTCTGTGAAAGTGAAACAGCCAGTGCTGACCTTGGGTTTCTGGGTTGGTGGTTTTTTGTTGTTGGGTTTTTTTTTCCCCTCTTTCTCTCTCTTTTCTAACGTTAATTGCTCGTCACTTTGTCCCATCACATGATCGCTGGAAACTGCCAACTTGTTCTCACTCGCTCATATCACAAGGTTTGAAATAAGCAGGCTACCAGGTTCCTGATTTAGCGCTGTTCAGCCCGGTATCAGATGTGTTTCTTGTGATCTCAGACTATTATTTTGAAAATCTCTGCCCCTCAGAGCCCGTTAAAAACTGGCATTTTCCAGCTCTGAAAGCCTGCCTGGAATAATCTGTGCTGTTGGGGAGATGTGCCGTGCCCAGGCTCTCTGAGGCGATGCTCGCTGCATGCACTGAGCTCTGGGGATGAGAGGCGGTGGCAAAATCCTGGCATGAGCACGAGTGGTGCAAGCTGGAGCCAGGCTGTGCCTGGGACAGAAGCTGCCTGTCTCTCTCACACCGTTGTCAGCATGCAAAGCAGGCAGGCCATGGACTGCATTCCCATGCATTCCTATTCCCAGGGTCAACTGCCACCTTCCCATGTGTTGCCTTTGCTCTTTAAGGGCAGTTTTCAGCAGGTTTCTCTGCAGGAGTGAGCACTGACTGTTCTGGGTTGGAAAGACCATTTTTTTGGAGCTGGATTTCAGTTCCCCATGTCCTGGTGTCCACTCTGGCACTAGTCTGTGTTCTCCAGGATGTAAGGAACTCCAACGTGTCCTTTGGTCTTCTGCCTCACCACCATCATCATTGAATCATAGAATCCCAGAATGGTCTGGGTTGGAAAGACCATTTTTTTCCAACCCCTCTGCCATGGGAAGGAAAAAAATCTTCCGTGTAGGTTGGTGAGGCCCTGGCACAGGGTGCCCAGAGAAGCTGTGGCTGCTCCGCCTCTGGAAGTGTTCCAGGCCAGGTAGGACGGGGCTTGGAGCAACCTGAGATGGTGGAAGGTGTCCCTGCCCATGGCAGAGATGGAATTAGATGATCTTCAACATCCCTTCCATCCCAAACCACTCCAACATCCCTTCCATCCCAAACCACTCCACAATTCCATGATTTATGAAGGAACTCCATTAGCCACAAGGAGCCAGAACAGTCTGGCTGTACATGGGAACAGGGCAGAGCGAATGTTGCCTCCTGTTCACACCGTGCCCTCATAGGAGTGCCCCAAAGTCAAAATTTGCCTCGCCTCCCTAAATTTTGGCATGTAACTCCACAGGGGTACACAAACTGCTGAATGAACTGCATGTCCCATCACAGATCAGGACCCTGCAGACCCTTAGGAGAGAAACGAAGTCTTTATGAGTGTGCACAACATTAACTCCCAAGCAAGTGTGCTCTCTTCAGCATTACACATCTGTGAAACTAAAACAGCATTTCCAGGGACCATTTTGCCTTCTGTGGCTATGGCAGCTCCATCGAATACAGCAAATTCCCCTGTGGCAAACGGGGGAAAAAAACTGAGCCTTGAGAAAGGCTAAGGGAGAAAGCCTAGGCAGTGTAGGGCAGAAAGACTTTTCTGGAAAATGAAACTTAATTATGACAGCTCCCCTCTGCTAGAATACGGAAGCAACATGAAAATATTTTGTCTCTTATCAGATGTTTCGGGTTTCTACAGGAAGTGAGACTTGCTACCTGTTTGAGAGTCTGCTCTGACTTTGCTCTTTGCGCTCTCTCACCCTGGGACTGCCAGGTCCCACCTCCCTGCTTTCATAAACTCTCTCATGGTGCTTAACACTGTCCTGTCCTCTGTATTGCCAGCCTAGCAGGGGTCTCCCATCACAGAATTGCAGACTGGTTTCGGCTGGGAGGGATTTTAAAGCTCCTCTAGTTCTAGCCCCCTCACTAGACCAGTTGCCCACACAAACTATTTCTGTCTCACCTCTGGACACAGCTGGGATCTCATGTAACAGGAGAAAAATTCACTGTTTTCCACACTCAGGGAAAATACTTACTTGTGTTTACGTTTTTCTGCCACCTCCATCCCCTGCAGCCCCAGCTGTGTGCATATAAGCTTAGGAGACAAATTCTGCTCCTGCAAACCTGTGTGTGTTGGTTTCACAGGAGTAACTGCAGCCCTGCACAGTCTGGTCGGGCCCCACCAGCACCAATTTCAGTTCAAATACGGGCATTTGTGATGAATTCTCTTCTATTTTGTGTGACACAAACACCAGCAGGGAAGAGAAGTATCTAGGTTATTGGGAAACAGGGGGTATTGGGAATTAATTTAATGCCAGGAGTTGTTCTCCAGACATTAGGATCCTGCTGTGCCCTGAATCTGAATCTTGCCAGCCAGAGCTTAGCAAGTCTGGAGGTTACCAAGGAGCGGAGCAGAGCAGGCGGAGGAGTGCCCAGCACTGGGTTTGGCTGCTCTGAGCATCCAGGGACATCTCTGTCCCTTAATATTGGCTCCATGGATGCTCCCAAAGCTCTGATGCTGTACCCGAACTGCAGCCAGCTTGGATGCAAAGCCTCTCATTTCTTCATTCCCTCTCAGTCCTGATGCTTCTTACTTGTGGAAGGATGAGGGCTGCAGGTTTGGGACTGTGGATTTCTCCACTTCTCCCTCTGCCATACTTACTACAGTCACCCATGGGCAAGCTGTGTGACAGGGAAGCTTGAGCTTCTTTGCAACCTCCATGATTTGGCTGGGACCCTCTTCATGCATTTGCAGACAGTCATGTTATCCCTTAGACGAGTAATTTACATCCCAGTTTTGTCCCTGAGCATTTTGTTCCGGGTTAAGGGGTGAAAAATCACCTTCATAAATTATCAGATGTTTTCTTGCCAACTAACTGCTTCCTGCACCCCCTTGTTGGCAGCTCGTGGCTCCTGAACACACTCCAAGCTGAGTGCCTGAGGAAGTGGGGAGGAAGGGCAGCCTTGTGACATTGCTGTGCCCATCTGATGCAGGCTGAGCTGCAGGAACAGGGCTCTGCCACCCTCCTCTGTGCTGAATTTAGGTCAGGGAACAGATACCCCTGGGAATCTGGTACTCCCTCAGACCCTTCTCTAACTCCCCAGGAGATCTGGTACCTCTAAACTAGACAATACTCACAGAATCATGGAATGGTTCGGATTGAAAGTGACCTTAAAGATCATCTCATGCCACCCCCCTGCAGTCCCCTGAGCAGGGACACCTTCCGCTATCCCAGGCTGCTTCAAGCCCCGTCCAGCCTGAACAGTTCTGGTGATGGGGCAGCCACAGCTTCTCTGGGCACCCTGTGCCAGGGCCTCACCACCCTCACCGGGAACAATTCCTTCCCAATATCCCATCTATCCCTGCCCTCTGGCAGTGGGAAGCCGTTTCCCCTTGTCCTGTCCTTCCAGGCCCTTGTCCCAACTCCCTCTCCAGCTCTCCTGGAGCCTCTTCAGGCACTGGAAGGGGCTTTAAGGGCCAGTATCTCGCTGGTGCCATGGTTAATCCCACTGGGAATGGCAGCATGCTTTTCTCCCCAGTGCACCACCAGTAACATTTCCTCTTTCTCCCATCCCCACAGGGCAGGAAGACGACGTTCCCTGGTGCGGGGCTGAAGGCAGCAGGATGACAGCCATCCTGGAGCGGCTCAGCACGCTGTCCCTCAGCGGGCAGCACCTCAGCCGGCTTCCCCGGCTGCTGGAGGACGGCTTCCCCAAGATGCCCTGCACGGTGAAGGAGTGCGAGGTGCCGCAGCTCTTCCGGGAGCCCTACATCCACAGCGGGTACCGCCCCACCGGCCAGGACTGGCGCTACTACTTCCTCAGCCTCTTCCAGAAGCACAACGAGGTGGTCAACGTGTGGACTCATCTCCTGGCGGCACTGGCCGTGCTGCTGAGGTTCAAGACGTTTGTGGAGGCTGAGCAGCTGCCCGTGGACGCGTGGTCCTTGCCATTGCTCATCTTTGTCCTGTCCTCTGTCACCTACCTGACCTGCAGCCTCTTGGCCCACCTGCTGCAGTCCAAGTCGGAGCTGTACCACTACACCTTCTACTTCGTGGACTATGTTGGAGTCAGCATCTACCAGTATGGCAGTGCCCTGGCTCATTTCTACTACAGCTCTGACCAAGCCTGGTACGACAAGTTCTGGCTTTTCTTCCTGCCAGCAGCAGCTTTCTGTGGCTGGTTGTCCTGTGCCGGCTGCTGCTACGCCAAATACCGGTACCGACGGCCTTACCCCATCATGAGGAAGATGTGCCAGGTGATCCCAGCAGGGCTGGCTTTCATCCTGGATATCAGTCCCGTGGCTCACCGGGTGGTTGTGTGTCACCTGGGGGGCTGTGAGGAAGATGCTGCTTGGTACCACACCTACCAGATACTGTTTTTCCTTATCAGTGCTTATTTCTTTTCCTGCCCTGTCCCTGAGAAATACTTCCCTGGCTCCTGTGATATCGTTGGCCACGCCCACCAGATCTTCCACACCTTCCTGGCCATCTGCACCCTGTCACAGCTGGAGGCCATTCTTTTGGATTACAAGAACAGGCAGGAGATTTTCCTGAAGAGACACGGGCCTTTCACCGTGTATCTCTCCTGCATCTCTTTTTTTGGCTTGGTGGCCTGTAGTGCCATCACAGCTTACATCCTGCGACGCAGGATCAAGGCCAGCCTGGCTAAAAAGGACTCCTGAGAGTCACGGACGTGACGGGCATGACATCACCAGAGAAAATCAAGAAAAGGGGGCATAACATACTAGAGACATGACTGTCTTATTTGCCTAACACACCGTGACTAACCAGGACCCTGGATTCAGATGGAGGGCTGGACACGTCATGCTGGATGCATTTTCACAGCAGGGATTGCCTTTTGCCATCCGGGGGGGACATGGGGTGTGTTAAGCCAGAACAAGTCACTGAACCAAGGATGCTGGAATAGGCAGAGGTTCCTTGTTCATTCTGGTAGAGCTGTGGGTGAGACCTCGCTGAAGGTCAGGGAGGGCAGCCTGGAGGCTGTGGGACTGTGGAAGGGTGTGCCAGGGCTCCCAGCACCATGAGGACCACAGCTGGATGTGATGACCTCTCTGGGTTTTGCCATATCTGTGGGAGAACTGTTCCTATCAAAGGCAGCAGGAAGGTTTTGGGAAGTCTGCGTTTCTAGGGTTCAGGTGTGAGGGCACGTGTGGCACAGTGGCTGGTAGAATCCTTTTCCTGTTCCAGCCAGAGGTTCTCTCTACGCTCCCCTTATCAAGTGTGTCAATACCAGGTCGCTTAGGTGGCTTTGGGGAAACATCTTTGGAGATCCAGGCTTGACCTGGGGTCCTCTGGGACAAACTGGGTCTGTGTCATCTGTCTAGGGAGTCTGACCAACCTCTAGCAATGTCCATGAAGTGTGGAATAGCTTGGATGTGATCTGTCTGATACAGGAAAGGCTCTGCTCCTCCAACAGCACTACTGTGGTCACGGCCAAAAGGGTAAGAAGGTGAATGAGTCTTTATTCCCCTCTTAATGGTGCTTTATGTCCTTGGTGAGCCTTGTGGGAAAGCTGACCTTGAAGCTGCAGGGTTGTTTTTCTGCGACCAGTGGGGTTGTGACTCTGGCATGTTTTTATCAGTATTAGATGAAGGTGGAACAGCAAAAGGCAGGAGCAGGGTGACAACATAAGGGTCCTGCACAACCTCGGGATGGGTTTGTCCTTGGGACTTGGTGATTCCTGTGCGGAGTAGCAAAGATAATGGTCAGGGTCACTTAATGTCCATGGGTCACTCCTGTCCAAGGTAACAAAGGCTGGATTACTGTGTCCCCCACTAGAGGAGTCTGTTCTGTGCTTGCCTGGGGGGAATATTGAATATGGAGCCACCAAGGAGGTTTAAATCCTTGCTGAAACCAAGGAATCCATGGGATCTATCCCAGCCATGGATTTGTCTCACTGAACCCACGGGCAGGCAAATGAATTGTGATTGCTGGTTCTGAGCAGGCAGAGTGTAGGGTTGGGGATATGGTTGGTAAGGACAAGCACTGATTTCTGCACTTCATCTGTATTTCAGCTCTTGAGGTGTGTGTGTTCATGTTTCATGTGCGTGCATGGAGTTTGTTATCCAGAAAGGCTTTGCCTTGGGATTTTATATCTCCAGAGCCTTCTAGCTGGGTAAAGATTAACCTGAAGGAAACAGTGCTGTCCTGCTGGAGGAGCAAGGTGGGCCAGACAACAGATTTGTTAATAGGTGGTGGAAAACAGACCTATAAATAGGTACTTTGCTGGTCCTGTGTTTTGTGGGTAGATTTGGAACTCATGGCCCTATAGAAAATGTAATACAAAGAGAGAGGGAAGTAAGTTTGGAGTATAGGAGGAGAAATCATAGGAAAGCCTTCAGGAGGTCATCAAGTCCACCCTTTCTCATCAGTCCTCGCCTCCTGGTTTACATCCTGTCCAGCTTAGAAATTAATTACTTCATTTCTTAGGGTGTTTTTGATGGTACAGCCATGCTGACCTAGCAGAAAATCTGCCTCAGGGGAGATGTCAAGCAGGGATGGTCCCAGTTCCACCTCACTGAACCCCTTCCCATGCACAGAAGAAGCTCATCTCACCATGGAGCAAGCCGGTGCCAGGAGAGGGACCATCAGGAAACCAATCCTACTGAAAAAACGTCAGTAATTTTCGGCTGGTTTTAACTCTGAGCCAGCTCACTTGGACAACGTGGCTGCCTGCAGGGAAGGGCTGGAGCGGAGGCCAGCAGCAGCTCCTCCTTGCATGGCAGCTGGCTGCTCAACTCACTCAGCTGCACTGATGGATTGCTCCCTCCATGGCCTCTGGCTTTGTTTGTGGGTCTCCTCCCAGTTTGAGGAAAGGCTTCCAATGGGAGCAGCTTTTTCTCGCAGCCTCATTTGCCTTGGTTTTGGGGTAGGTAAGGCAGAATAAGGCACTGGGTGTGGAACTGGCTGGATGGTATCAGCGGGTTCCTGTGCAGAAACAGGGAAATCATGCTGCTCCAGAGCTTGTTTCTGGGATAAAATGGAGAAGGATTGGGCATGGCTGATAATAGCAAACCTGCTCTGCTGCTACCTGGAGTTATACTGGTACCAAGGAAGGGATCACCCAGGTGTCCCCTTCTCTGAGGGTTTGAAAACAGATGAGATGCCCTGCCCTTGCCAAAGGAGGGTGAGTATGGTAATGCCCTCTCATTCAGGGAAAGGGAGAGGAGCCCACATGGCTCTTCCAAGGTACTTTTGATCATATCTTCTCCTCCCTGGCTGAGCGGAAGTGACACTTCTCTGGAGCAGTGGTGTGGCAGTGGAGGTGTTTTTGTGCACTCCCACGTTTCCCCTCAGGTGAAGCCGCTCCCGTCTCTGCGTGGCCCTGCACTCCCACCTGGAGCCAACCTCCTGGTCACTATGATGGGTGGAGTGAGCAGGGACCTCCCACACTGATCTGTGCTGCTGTGAGGATGCGCCCTTGTGTCACAAGGGGCTCGCCAACACTGGAGCTTCCTTCATCCCTGTCTCCATCCTCCTCCTCTTCCTCCAACCAGTTTCTTTCTTTCCTTCATCCCCAGACTTCATCCTTGTGCCTTATGCACCTGGCAGCCTTCCTGGGCAGACTCCACATGCTGCAGTCTGCTGGACCTCAGCTGGGAAGTGGCTGTGGAAGCCTTGCCTTGCCAGTGATCCTGAGGAGACCAGGGCTGGATCTGGAAAGAGCCAAAGTGCTGCTGTGATAAATGCTCAGCTTGTCTGAGCTCCCCAGGACCTTCCCCTTGGGCTCACTGCTTGGAGCAGGTCTCCTCCATCCCAGTGTTCCTAAGGAGGCATGGCTGGGAAGGATGTACCAGTGGCCAGGCTTGGTGAAGAGCTGACCACCAAAGGTTGAGCACACCTGAGATCCCACAGGGACTGAGGTCACAGTCCTCTGCCTCAGGAATCGCTGGTCCTGAGGCAGTACTCCTGCAGATCTTGCAAACCATGACAACTCCTAAGAATTAATCCCAATGTGCCTTGTGCTATTCCTTTTTGGGCTTAATCCTGAAGGAATCTGAAGATCAAGAGCAGCCTCTTTGCTGTCTGCTGGTCTGTGGTTGCTCTTAACAGCCAATTCCCACTGACAGGATTTGCTCAGTGTATGGAGCAGGAGGGGAGGATGGAGACAGGTGCCTTTAATTTGTATTTATGCCTAATTTGTGTAACGAGGCAAGGACGGGTTCCTCATGTGCCTTGCAATTTACATCTTTTACTGACGAGGTTATTTTTAAGCACTGTTTGTTACTAAACAGAAGTACAAAGGAGTTTGTATTTTTTTCCTTTGGGAAACAGGGAAGGGTATGAGTGTTCCTTACTAACCATCCCCTTCCCAACTCCCATCTGCTGACTTTGTATTGTTGAAAACAATATTTTAAGCTTTGTACCGTACTGATCTTTATTTAAAAACTTTAGTGGAAAAAAAAAAACTCTGTGAAAGCAAAATAATTGGTGTGGTGTGAAATTTCCGAATGCACACCTACAGAAGGTTATGACTCATTAGAAAGGAAAGGGGATAATAATTACAGAGCGGATATATTAGAGTGATAATAATTACAATAATGAACAATACGGTGTGGTTTTATCTGTGCATCTCAAAGCACTTTCCAGGTTTCACGATACCTGTTGGATTTCATTCCCTTTCCACAAGGGAAGTGCAGAATGGCTGCCCTGACACTTGATTAGAGAAATCTTAGTTCATCATCCACAATCACAGAAGGGTTGAGTTTGGAAAAGATCTCTGGGGGCCACTTGGTCCAACCCTCAGCACAAGCAGGGCCCCCCCCGAGCTGGTTGTTCAGGTCCACGTCCAGATGGATTTTGAATATATCTGAGGATGAAGACTCTTTTGCCTCTCTGGGCAGCTGTGCCAGTGCTTGGCCACCCTCACAGTAAAAACATGTTTCTTTATGTTCAGAGGAACCTCCTGTGTTCCAGTGTGTGCCCATGGCCTCTGGTCCTGGCACTGGGACCTGGCACAGAGCCTCGCCCTGTCCTCTTTGCACCCTCCCTTCAGGGATTTATATCCATCTACAAAATCCTTTTAATATTCCCTGGCCCGATCCTCTTCCACCAAGGTGTATGTTCCTTGCTCCAGCCCTTCCCCCTGGTCTCAGGGACCAGGGATTCCTGAAGGCTGGTCTTGCTGGTAAAGACTGAGGTGAAGGAGGCTTTTCCATGTTCTCTGTAGCCAGCTCCCACATCTTACTGAGCAATGGGCCCACAGCATTTTCTCTACTCTCCCTTTTGTCACGCTATAGAAACCCTTCGGGTTGTCTTTGACATTCCCGAACAGATTCCAGTTGGACTTTGCCTTTCCTCATCCCCGCACACTCAGATAATGTCTCTGTATTCCTTTCTGTCCATGTCCTTGCTTTCACCTTCTCTCTGCTGCTTCTGTGTTTGAGTTTTTCCAGGAGCTCCCTGTTTATCCATTCAGGCCTGCTGGCATTTTTGCCCAGCTTCCTGCTCACTGGAATGGACTGTTCTTGAGCTTGGAGATGACTCCTCCCAGGCCTCCTTATCCCAGGGCACTCTACCAAGGAGGTAGAGGCCTTTGAAGAGACCAAAGTCTGAAGTCTAGTGTTTGATGTTTACCCTTCTCCCTTCCTTCATGATCCTGAACTCCACATCCCCAGTGAACCATGGCTGGTGAGTCTGATGTCCAGCAAAGCACTTCTCCTTGTTGGCTCCTCCGTCACTTGGAGGAGGGAGTCACCAGCATTGCATTCCAGAAACCTCCTGGACTGCAAATCATCGAACCAGAGAAGGGTTTGGGTTGGAAAGGGACCTTAAAGATCATCCACCCTGGCATGGCCAGGGACACCTTCCACTAGACCAGGTTTCTCAGGGCTCCATCCAACTTGCCCTTGAATGTTTCCACGGACAGGGCATCCACAGCTTCTCTGGACAACCAGTGCGAGGGCCTCACCACCCTCACAGTAAATAATTTCTTCCTAATATCCAATCTAAATCTGCCCTCTGGCTTCACTTTGAAGCCATTCCCCTTTGTTCTGTCACTACATGTTTTTGTAAATAGTCCCTCTCCATCTTTCATGGTGGCTCCCTTCAGGTACTGGAAGGCTGCAATTAGGTCACCCCTAAGCCTTCTCTTCTCCAGGATGAACAATCCCAATTCTTTGGGCCTTTCCTCTTAGGGGAGGTGCTCCATTCCTCCTGTGTTGTCCTTCCAGCAGGCGTCAGGGTGGCTGAAGTCCTTCTGAGAACCAGGGCCTGCAAAGAGGCAGCTGCCCAGTACAGTGTCACCCATATTGGTTATCTCTTGAACCCTTCCCAATAGGTTCTCTGTTGGCTCATCGTCCACGCAGAATTCCAGGCACTCCAGCTGTTCTCCCACTAAAGGGCAGCTCCCCCTGCTCACCTTCTTGGCTTGCCTGTATCCCTCCATTGCAACACTCGGGTCGTGGGAGCCATCCCACCACGCCTTTCTGATCCCAGCAAGATCGTAGCCCTGCGGATGCACCCAGGACTCTGACCCATCATGCCCAGCCCCCAAACTGGTGTTCTCTACACACACTTCAGAAAGAAACCCCAGCACACCAAATTCCCAGATTTAGGGATCCCAGTTATAGGGATTTCTCCATCATGGTGTTTTGTAGATTTTGTGATCCCTCAACTCATCAACCTTGTCTGGGAGGATTGTGTGTGATCACATACATAATTTATTCTCTATTTATTCAATTCTTCCTGAATTTCAGCACTTAAAACCTCTACAATACCTTCTATTTTTCCTTCCAATAACCAACAATTTTAATTATTTCTTAATATAGCACGGAGACCAAGACTTCTGCAGGTTGTGTTTTTACCCACCAGAGGGCGAGTTGTCTCCATCTGGATACTCCAGTATCACGAAAGCAGAGCTTGATAAAGAATTCCTTTTCCCATTCTGGAGTAGATAGCAGGGATGTGGGAAGCTAAAAAGGCTCATCTTGCCCTTGGCAAGTCAGACTTGTCTGTACAGAAGTTGTCAAGGATGCAGCCTAATCCAGATCTTCTTAGTTCCACTTCAATTCCTTATTCCTCATTTCTCCTCTCTCCTGCTTTACGGTCACTACTCCTAAGTACCGGCTTCTGCTCTGGCTTTTCTTGTACGTCCTTCTGTGGAATCCCAGAATGGTTTGGGTTGGAAGGGACATTAAAGACCATCTAATTCCAAACCCGTGCCATGGGCAGGGACACCTTCCATTAATCCAGGTTGCTCAACCTGGCCTTGGACACTTCCAGGGATGGCGCAGCCACAGCTTCTCTGGGCAGCCTGTGCCAGGGCCTCACCACCCTCACAGGGAAGAATTCCTTCCCAATATCCCATCTAAACTCTGGCAGATTAAAACCACTGCCCTTTGTCCTGTCACTTCATACCCTTGTAAATAAGCCCTTTTTTGCTCTCTCAGAGCCCCTTTAGCCACTGGAAGGGGCTTCAAGGACTTCCCGGAGCCTTCTCTTCTCCAGGCTGAACATCCCCAGCTCTCCCAGCCTGTTATCTTCACCGGCTGTGCACCAGGCACTCTGCCACACAGCCTTGTCACAAATTTGCTGTCACTCTCCTCGGGGATGATCCTTGGCACACAGAGGCAAATTTCCTTCTCTGAGACAGGCCCTATTCCCTGTTAAATGCTGCCTGGATACTGCAGCTTGAAAAATCAGAGCGAGGGCTTGATCAGAGACTTGCACCTGGGTCTGAGTCAGCCCTCACACCAGCACCTTTGCTGTCTTCCAGATCCAGCTCTTCCAGCCTTGCTTGGCCTTCAGTCCATTATTTTCCTTTCTAAGCTCATCAGCCTCATTCTTTATCTCCCACCGTCTGGCTTTCTTCTCTCTCCCACACCGTGCTCAGACAGACGGTCTGGCTGCATTTCTCCCTGCTTAACTCCTGCTTACAAAACCCTCGAATCTGCTGCCTGCCCTTGGATCACAGCCTGGCTTGGCTGGTGTACTGCTGATAAAGACAACAAAGCAAAGATGCACAAAAAAACTTTTTCTTTTTTTTCATAGAATCCTAGAAGGTTCGGGTTGGAAGGGACCTTCAGGATCATCTCGTTCCAACCCCCCCGCCATGGGCAGGGACACCTTCCACTAGACTTCTCCCAAATCCTGTCCAACCTGGCCCTGAACACTTCCAGGGGTGGGGAATCCACTTCTTTTGGGGAATCCACAACTTTTGCAGGCAACAAACAACTTCTGTTTTCCATGCTGATGGATTTAGCTCTGTTTTCTCTCTTACATTTGGGAGTGACTTTTGCACAATCACCTTTCCCTTGGTGGTATCCCTGATGCCTCTTTTTGCCCCTTCCTCCAGAAATAAAAACCATGTTTGAAAGAGAGAAATTGTATCACAGCTACATATGAAAAATACACTATTTCACAACTATATACATTTTTATACATGTATATATATCATCATAAACCAGCACAACCACTTCTGTTAAGATACCTCAATCACTCCAGGTATGGATTTGTGCCTTCACAGCTACTCCTCACTATGGGCACGGCACAGGGCAGGGAAAACTCCCCAAAAAGAAGCAGTCCAGATGCCACCACCCTTTTTGGAGGCCAAGATATTTTAATGTGAGGGGGTTATGAGGGGCTACGAGGGAGACAGGAGGAGCTATGAGGGGGCTCTGAGGGGGATATGAAAGGCTGTGAGTGGGATACGAGAGGACTGTGAAGGGCTGTGAGGANGACAGGGCCCGGGGTCGGGCCCGGGCCGGGGCTGCCCTTCCTCCCCGGCTGCGCCATCAAGGACCCCACGGTGAGCGCGCCCGCCCACTGTACCCCCGCTGTACCCCCTTCCCACGGGAGTCCCTCCGGATCAAGGTGGGCTGGCCTGGCGGGTGCCCCCCTTAGAGGCGCCCTCANCTTCTTTTGGGGAATCCACAACTTTTGCAGGCAACAAACAACTTCTGTTTTCCATGCTGATGGATTTAGCTCTGTTTTCTCTCTTACATTTGGGAGTGACTTTTGCACAATCACCTTTCCCTTGGTGGTATCCCTGATGCCTCTTTTTGCCCCTTCCTCCAGAAATAAAAACCATGTTTGAAAGAGAGAAATTGTATCACAGCTACATATGAAAAATACACTATTTCACAACTATATACATTTTTATACATGTATATATATCATCATAAACCAGCACAACCACTTCTGTTAAGATACCTCAATCACTCCAGGTATGGATTTGTGCCTTCACAGCTACTCCTCACTATGGGCACGGCACAGGGCAGGGAAAACTCCCCAAAAAGAAGCAGTCCAGATGCCACCACCCTTTTTGGAGGCCAAGATATTTTAATGTGAGGGGGTTATGAGGGGCTACGAGGGAGACAGGAGGAGCTATGAGGGGGCTCTGAGGGGGATATGAAAGGCTGTGAGTGGGATACGAGAGGACTGTGAAGGGCTGTGAGGAGAAAATCCTTAATAAAACACGTCCTTTTTCACGCTGCGAGGGCCGGACTCCCTTCACAGGGGTGGGGGGGCGGTTCGGCCCCTCAAAGCCGTCCGCGCTCCCGCGCTGACCGCGCGCCCCATGGCGCTCATTGCGCAGGCGCACAGAGAGGAGCGCGCAGGCGCACAGAGAGGGGCGCCAAGGCCCCCGCGCATGCGCACTGAGCGCGCGCGGGGTTGCCGTGGAGACGCGTCGGCGGGGCCGGGCCCGGAGCGACGCCGCCATGAGCTCGGGGCCGGAGCCGGGGCC
>VZRQ01010872.1:444-57944 GCA_013397975.1 Machaerirhynchus nigripectus
TGGGAGACAGTAATTTCAATGGGAATTAGTAAATTGCCTAATGGAAATGGTGTTTGAAAGCAAGGGACAGGCTGTACTAAATAATCCAAACATTCCTCCAGAAATCTAACCTGCTGCTCATGCTAAGGGTCATTCAGCACATAGGGTTTCCAAAACAAAGCCAATTTGTCATGCAATATTTAGAGAGTTTGGGGGTTTCAGCTAAACTGTCTTCTATAAAAAGAATAATAAAAATAATAATACAGAGATCGACAAGGCTAACACGAATTCTCAGGCATTAAAAAGTTCACATAGAAATTTGCATACTAAAGGGAAAGATGCAGACAAAATAGAAATAAAAAAATCACTGCAACTTACAACTTTAATATTAATCAGTAAAGCAGAAGTAGAGTGAAAGGAAGCATGAAAAGAAGTAAAACAAATGTGTACATTTAATCAGACAGGATTGCATAGGACACAAAGAACAGGGCTAATTAGTCTCAGCAGGTAGGGACTAACCTTCAGACTTCATAAATAAATAAGTCTGTGAACAATGTCTAAGTGGGAATATGGAGACAGAAAAGGGATTATTTTAAGACACCAAGTAAAAACATGACTAATGAAATACTTCACTGTTAACTCAATGTACAAATGCATTGAACAGTTTCTTTTTCCTCTGGTCTTTTGACTAACTTGCTTTTTACTTTCAGAAATTGTACTAAATAACTGTATGTGGGCATGCAGACTCCCCATTTGCCCCTGATTATGTACTTACTGTCTTTGCAAACTAGTGCCTTGCAGAGTGACACCTTAACAAATATTCTCCATTTTTGTTTGCTTTTTGATTTTTAAATGCCTTTATATCCCAGAACAATATGAGATTAGAAATACAAATGTGACAGACTCCTATTTATTTTGCAGGGCCATGTGTTATAATTTGATCCAAATGAACAAAAACAGTTGCACAGTTTTGTTTTGTTTTTCTAAGATCTTTTTACAATCTGCCATGGATTTTTCTTTAAACAAGCATGCTTTTGCTTCAGTCCCATTGTAGTTGCTAACTACTTAGTAAGCACCATCAGAAGTTAGCATGCAGGACAGAGCCAGTTGTTGCCCAAAGGTGGTTGCAGAAGAAGGGCCTGATTCTGTAGAGACACACACGTGTGAGTCACAACACTGACAGAGGATTTGTGAGGGTGATGACATGCCTGGGCTGCTCGTGCAAGTAATGTTACTCACATGGGTAAATGCTGCTAGGAGGGAGCTCAGTGTTGTTTGCCCCAGTGCCAGCTGATGGTCCTGGGTGTGGAAGATGGCTCTGGAAGGTTGAGGGACTGTGCCCCAGCTGTGGAAAGTGTTCCTGGGCGTGTTTTTGCAGCTGGGGTTTTACCCCCATGGTGGACTCAGAGGGGTCCCGTGAAGGGCCAGGAAAATGCTTTCTAGTTTTCATCAAGTTCTTCCTATTGCAAACTTCCAGGGGTTTTGTTTTCAAACTTCAGCTTAGAGCTAGTGTGGTTGTGAAGTCCAAGGACTGTCGGTGATTACTAAACCAGCACAGTTTAATTGAGGTAGTACTTGTCACTTTGGATAGTTTGTGCATCTGATTTGTATCATTTCCCCTTATGTAACAATTTGTTTCACAGTCAGGGAAGTGAGAGCTCTCCAGGGGTCAATAGCACCTGTTAAGACGTAGGTTCTCAGGTGATACCTTGGATTAAAAAAAAATTATAGTGTTTAATGATGAAAGAAACGCAATATTAAAAGTCAACCTAATCCATGGCACGAAACACGATTCATTGTTTGAATACTCGATTTTAGGTGACAGCTGGAGAGACAAAGCCAGGTGCTCCCCGTTCAAGAGATGCTGGCTTTCTTGCCAAAGCTGACCTCTAGCACAGATGAAGAAGTGGAAATGCCTTTCTCCGAGCTTTTGTAATCCTCGCCACTTGGTACAGTATACCAAATGCGGAGCTATGGCGTTTGGTGACCGACAGCGGTGTCACCGTTCTACACTTTGGCCCAACAGTTTGGTCCTGAGACTCCTGCAGTAGAACAGCAGCAGTGAAAAAGCATGTGAGGTTCACCTCACAGTTCCCAGAGCAATGAACTGAAGAAGGAAGATGTTGACCAGGGGCAGCCAAGGAAATATATTGTTTTATGAAAAACGTTTTGGAATTTTTAATGTCTCACCAAAGGCCCAAGCCTTTATTGGAGAAATATGGCCTGCTAAATGCCAGCTGGATCTCCTGGCTAATGTTTACATATTTGGGGTGAGTCATCTGTTTTCATGGTCTTCTCCAAGAGGTCCCAATGTAGGTTGCAATGTGTAAAATTCAGATTATTTATTTTGGAAAGATAAAAGGACTTTGGTTGACCAGGCTGGGATTTGAGTCTACAGCTCAAAGGAATCTGCATGTTTACAAATAATCTTGGATCATTAAATCTGCTCTGAATGTCAAAAAAAAAAAAAATCAATATTGAAAAGGTTCCAATAACGGTAAGCAAACACATCTGCCTGGTGTCTTCCCAGTACTGGCTCTTCCAGAGTTAGCAAAGAGGGGAAATTTTTTCTAGGGCAGATGCGATGACAGCATGAAAACACAGAAACCGTGGCTCCTGTCTGCAGTCATTTGCATTGACTGAAACAAGCACACGTGAAAATTCAAGAAACCTATCAAAAGGGAAAATATCAACAAACAACCAGCTCATGGTGCTACTGCCAGATTTCTCTGTGGCTTTAGATGTCACACATACTGACCAGGTCACTGTGTGCTATTTGAGCAAGGAGGACTTACTATCTGCACTCGATGGAGAAACAGTGGAAAATTAGTTCTGAAAAACTGCATGCATTGTTTTTCAAGCTTGTAACACAGCCTAATGTGTCTGAATCCATGCTCTGCTTCCCAAGTCATGGCTATTGCTCAGTGGGAACATCCCTCCCTTTTAGCACCTAAACCGCAGCTGTACCACTTGCTTTTGTTAGAGATAATTCTGTCAAATAATAAAATCGTTAATGGGTAGAAATATGCATTCATGCAGGGATTATTCACACTTTATCATGAGGTGATATCAAGCACTATAGGAGTGAATGACAAGAAATAGGCTTCTGAAATACAGAGCCCTCCATAAATATACCATTTTTATTGACAACCCATCTTTTAACCCTAATAGTAATGGAAGAAATCCAATAAATGAAACATTTACTGCATAACTTGCCTTATTTTCGGGTGGTGTCTGATTCCTTTCTAGCTGTCTCTAGAAGATGTTTTTAGCCTAATTTGCTCCCTAGAAATTTCACTCACCAGAGTTATACATCTATGACGTTTTATTGCCTGAAGCCAAGTCTGAATAAGAACTTTCTTAAGATATACTTATCCTAATGTCAGTCTACAAGAACTGGGCTGCTTTAGTTTGATTTATTTGTGCAGCAGAGATATGTGTGCACCTATAGAGCAGGCCATGGCCTCAGACTGTGTCTAATATCCCAAACACAAACAAATCAGTGAAACCAGCAAGTTTAGCCATGGTTAGTTACAAGTAGATACTTTTAAACTAATCACCTTAGATTTGTATTTACACTTCTCTGTTTTCCAAAACAACCAAAGCACTAGACCATTGCAAAACACACTCATTTCACAGGAAGGGACTTGAGTGTAGGTGTCTATAATGTCTATATGTGGTCACAGGCACACACCAAGCACTAGCCAGATGCAGTGTGCTTCAACTGTCTAAGGAATACAGGTTGGCATTTAAGGACCCAGAGCACAGAGGTCACTGGCTGAGATTGCAGACCACTGCCTGGCTGGTTCCCTGGACCCTTTTTTCTGCCTGTTGCCTCTAGCACCCACTTGGGCTTAGTCAGTGCTTTGGAGCAAGGGCCTTCTTTTTCTTGGTGGCTTTGCTGGCCTCTAACCAGCTTGTGGATGTTACGGTGATGCAGATAATGCAATGACAAAAATTTGGCTTGCACTAATGCAGTGTCAGTGAGGGTGGTCTTGTAGGTGAACCGTGGCTGGGAGCAGATGGCAGTAGGCAAGGAACCCAGCAAGCTGAGAGCCCCGAGCATGCCCTCGGCCAGAAAGGACTGCCCTTTCAACTGACACACAGTAATTAGTTGCGTATGCATTTGTAGTCTGTTGCAATATGAGGTAAAAGGGATTAGTTTTGCAATGGTCTAGGAACATGAACATGCGCCAGCTGCATTCCAGCTGGAGGGATTCTAGCTGATGGATGACAATAGTCAGCACAGGGGTAGTATCTTCTTAAAACAATCAAGTTTAACAGCATAGGATTATTTGATCGTACCAAGCAATCACAGAACCACTCATGCTGGAAGGGATGTGAAGACACCTTCAGTCCAGCCGCCTGCTCAAAACAAGTTTTAGCTCTGAATTCAGACCCATTTGTTTAGGGGTTTGTCCAGCCAGGTTTCAAAAACCTTCAAAGACAGAGATGAGACAACCAGGAGTTAGGATTTTGTGTTTATTCTTTCTGAATTTCATAATGTTCCTGTTGGCCCATTCCTCCAGCCTCTCTAGGTCCCAGTGGACAGCAGCCCTGCCCTACAGCATGTTTAACTGGACCGTCCAATTTTATGTCCTCTGCAAATGTGCTGAGACCTCCTCCAGGTAATTGATGCAAATGTCAAAGAGGACAGGTCTTGGGATAGGCTTTCGTACTGCACCTGCCATTGACAACCAGGGCTTCAGGCCATTACCACTGTTCTTTGAGTTTTGTCATCCGAACAATCTTTTATGCATCTAACTGTCTGTCTGTGCAGACTGCAATGTCCTAACTTGGATGCTAAAGTTTCCTCTCCTGAAGCCTCAGGTTTGGGCTCCACTGCTTTCTTCTCTCCTGTCACGTTTGTAGTAGTCACTGCAGCCGCAGCTGCTGTTGATTGTCCCATCCCTGTCCAGCTCTTCCTTGCTTGTGAGTAGTAGATCCAGGAGACCATCACCCACCATTTGGCCATCCACCATCTGTGTTAGGAAGTTTTCCTCAGCAAACTCCAGAGACTTCCTAACCCTGTTCCATCCCACTGTTTTGATCTTGCAGCTGAAGTCAGAGAGGTAAAATTTTCCCAGCAGCACTGTGGACTGTTATCTGGAGACTTCTAATTGTGTAAAGACATGATTAACTTTGTCACCCTAATCAGATGATCTGTAACAAGCCCATCACAGTGTTACCCGTACTGGCTTGCCCTCAAGCTCCCAACCAGCCTGCCTCCTGTTCCCATGTATTCGTCTCCTGTTCCCATATATTCGCGCTGCTCCTCCACGTAGAAGGTAGAGCCCTTGCTTTTCTTCTCTGCCTGTCTTTCCTAAAGAGGCTGTATCTGTCCATCATAGACTTGTAATCATAGGAGTGATCCCACCGTGTCCCAGCTGAGCAATCCTCAGACCACAAGCAAGTCAGTGCATTCCCTCACGCCTCAGTTTTTCTCCAAATCAGCCCACTTAGATTTCATGTTCTTCAGTGTACCACTGTTTCCAGCACCGTGTTTTTCTGTCCCAAATACCTCAGATCTTCAGAACAGCCTGTGGCCACCATCATAATCCAGTCAGTAAGAGTGACAGTGGAGGCTGACCAAGTGGACGTCATTTTGGGCTAAGACAGGAAGTTTTAATTTAGGCCAGGAAGTGAATGAGTACTGCATTTCCTGCAAGGCCAGAGTTAAACATCCAGCCCAAATCCCAGGCAGGTCTGCAGGCTGGAACCACATGTCCACATGAAGTGCACTCCTCTCAGGAGCCACCAAAGGCAGATTTTCATTTTACAGAAAACTACAGGAATGTAGGGGTTTTCCTCCACAGAAGCAGTTGTTACCAGTATTTTGCACAGAGCCACCTCTATGCCACTGCATGTGCAAACAAGGTTCTGACACTTGAAGCTTACAATCATATTAATTAATAGTTGATCTATTAATGCATAAACAAAGTAAAAGGGTTCTTAGGAAAATCCTTCTTAACTTCCTTGAGAATATTTCAATAGCTTGACCAGGCCATTTATAGCAGAGATATTTACTGTATTTTACTATTTCCTAACAAATAATTTTCTGATTAATAACTCTGCTTTAAAGCTTGTTTTGGTCTTTCCTTTTCTTCCTCCAGCTCCTGAAGCATATGTCTTCCTTTTTTTTCCTCCTCATTCGGCAAAGGCCTCCCAACAATATCAAGCAGTTTCAAGTCAGCCAAGGAGATGGAGCCCTGCTGAAGAAGCAGAGCAGTCTTTCTTTGTAAAATATGCTGCCATTTATCAGCAGACAGAGGTTTTTCTTGCAACAAGGAATCTGAGCTAGCGCATACCAAAAGAGTGGCACCGGAGACTTTGTGGTTGGCTGTTGTTTCAGGCACATTCAGCGTTTACATAGCCTGAGGGCATAAATGAGCAGACAGGAGGGAATGGACAGACCTTCCTACAGCGCAATTAGGTGACAATGAGCTATCCAAAACAATCAGGATAGCAGCAACATCAAGTGCTTTCCCTGTGTCTCAGGAGTCCTCCCAAGACTTATTGCATCAGAGGCTCTGTCTGTTGCTGGTGCCTCTAGATGGTGTCTCTGGAGAGGTGCAGTTGTCAGGCACTCTGGAACAGGATCCTTTCTGGGAAACTTATTGCAGCCTGAGGTATTGCAATTAGCTCCAGTGGAGCTGGTTTCTGAGCTCCCTGTCCTTACTTAATGCAGGATCCCTAGGAACAGAGGAGATGGACCTGCAGGCACTACAGGAGGCATATGTAAGGGGGATAATTTACAGGAGTAATTCCAAACATCCTCCATCTACTAGACTCGGAAAAGAAGAGACAATAGGTCCCAGGACCTTTCTGCTCTGGTTCTTCAAGTCAGTCTTTCTTGACTTACTTTCTCCTTCAGAAAGCTTGCCTCTGAAAAAGGGAAGCTAGGGAGCTGCTCTCCTGATCTTCCACTTCAGCTCTCTGGATCCATTAGCTCCTTTCAAGGACCCTAATCCTACAGAGCTCTGTCTTACAGGGGAGACATCAGAAAGAAGGTTGCAAGTTCAAAGCAAAAGACAAATACAAGATTGTGATCAGCACCTGTCCCACAGAAGATGCACCGTGTTTGGATTTCAAGGCATTTGGAAGATGTAAAACTCCACTGGAGACTGTTCTGTTTAGTTAGGGAGGCACAAAGGGCAAGGGTGGCTCCTGCATTCACAAGAAGCCCAGTGTGTTTTGCCTGCTATTTTACCTGAAGCACAAGTCTATCATTTACACCTGCTCCATTCACTTTTTTTCAACAACTCATGGTTGTACAAGAACCACTGTAATTCTTCAGGCAACAGCACCCTTAGGACATCTCCTGCATCTGTGGGAAGACATAATCTGGCATTCAAGACATTGTGGTAGAATTGGCATCACCACTGCTTGCCTGAGGCACCATCTTCTTTCTGTGCCTTGCCAGGCTGCTTAGCTTAGCCTCCTTCTCAAAGGCAGGGAGCTAAGGCAGTGCTTTTGCCAAAGAGGAATGCAGAAGAAAGCAGAGATTACATAGATAGAATAACATTGGCCTCTAGATTTCTTTGGTGGCTCGGAATGAAGAAATCTATGTTCCAAAGACCTGGGAAAACTGTGCACATGGTTATGAAAATACATGTGTCCTCAGGCTCATTCTCTTTGTCCCTCTGACCTAAAGCAATCTATGTCCAGTCAGGAGTGGAGAACATAGCTAAAACAGCACATGCAGCCCATTTTGCATACTTTCCTGTGGCACTAGAGCTAAATGATTTATGACTGAAACATTGACTGTTGCAGTACGGGACAATTACAGGAAAGTTGGCAAGGCAGCAATTTACCGTCTTGTAGGAATATGAAATTCCTTCCTTCCTCCTGATTTCAAACCTGACAAGTGGCAAACTACCTCCACTCTCTTTGGGAGGATAATCAAAAGCTTGCAGAATCAGACCTTCAGTTGTTCTTGTCTGGACAAATAAGTGCTGTCATCAATGACCTCCTATAGCCACCTCAGGACATGCAGGGAGCTTTTTCTGTGCCTTGGGTACTTGATATGCCCAGAAATCCTGTTCTACCAATTAGGTCATGTGTGCATGAATCTGTTACCAAAATCCATGAGATTCTTGCTGTGCACAAATCCAGTTGTTTATATTAGAAAATGGGTATTATATGCTCTTTTGGCAATGACTGTCTATTTCTCCTAAGCGTATTTACAATGTTTAGCAGAAAATAGCAATGTTAGTTTTGATTTAGCACAACAAAACTTTTAAGAATATGTTGGGGTTTTTTTCTGCAAGCAGATGTTATTTGAATCTAAGCACTACTTTATTACAAATAAATAAAAGTAGGATTTTTAGGAGATTATTACAGTCTTCAGCTCTGAGGTCCTGTATTACAGAGGTCATTGAATTTCAACAAGTGGTTCCTGCCATGAGTCTGTCATTTCTAGCTGAGCTACAATATTTCATTTAGAAAGACATCTGACCTGGTTTTAAATATTTCAAGTCAGAACTCTCCTTCCACTGTAGGCAAATTTTGTTCCAGCAGTTGTTCATTACCCTCTCTGGGGGAAAAAATAAAAAAGGAAACAAGAGCACCACAATTCTATTTCAAACTCATTTTCCTCTTGTTCCAACCAAATAATACTACAAAAGACTATAATCTTGTGTTGCCTTTTCATCACCAGTAACTTTAATTCCTTTTCCTGCAGTTCTGTGGTCCATGACTGAACAGGTCCTCTTGCCGTCACATTTTCCTCCCTGGCAGCAGTGGGACACCACGGGCAGAGGGCTCTGCTCATGTTTTGCATATTGCAGGATAAGGCAGCGAAAACAAATTTGAAGATTATCTGCAACACTAACATATCAGAGAATATTTTGTCTCGCCTGGCGTTAAACTGGTCATCTGAGTGGCCTGCAAAGTTAATAAAGAGGCCCAAACAGTGGCTTATCCCAGCTAGGCTTAAACATCCCCACTGTGCAATGCCTCACCTGGCTGCAGCACCTGACGTGCTCCACTGACTGCAGACAGTGACTGGAGGACTGGCAGAGACTACACACAAAAGTTTTATACCCCTACAAGCTGAACTTCACTTCTAATGAAGATGCTTTCTAGGAGGAAAAAGCTACTAGCTGCCAACAGAAAACCTCTTTGTATACCCTAAATTTATTGTCTGGAGTATTAAGTCACTGTACAGTATGCTGCTATCTGCATTCCATAGTTGAAATCTTGACCATAAAGACTCTAATGGATAGACATTTCCATTTTTTAATAAAGAAAGCACAGAGACTCTGAGAGACAGACATCTAGGAACTCTGGTTTTAAGAGAAATGCCAAGATTGTGACATTGGGGATACAGTCTCTTGAACTGGCACCAACATTAATTCAATAGAATATGTGATATTCTAGTATAGCTTTGACCAGAACTCTTAAAAGTTTCTGTAAAATCCTTCTGGATTTGCTTTTCTTAACAACACAGAGCGCCCTTGTTTTGTTTTACTTTCTAAAAGATTTATTATGCTTGTTTTTCATCAGAGAGATATATGAAGTTTAACTTTCCCTAGTTTTGTTGGCTGACAATCTCACCTCTTTTATCTTGGCTTCCTGGAGAAAAGCAGCTCACCTCATCATGCTGTAGCATTTGTAACCATAGATTAACTTCAGCTGAAAGTGACAGTAGATGGAGAGATCAACAATGTTCATGTCCTCCAATTCAATGACTGTTAGAGAGGTCCAGCTCAGCACCCACGGGAGGGAAGGTCCATAGAGACAGGGCAGTGTGGGTGGCAGAGAGCAGTGAATCCATGGGGAAAGGTGCATGGAGAACAGACTGCCCAAGTCCCACTGCTCACCACACTGCTCGTTCAGTGTTACTAATGCTGTGCTCACACAGAGATTACACTGTGAACCTCTTCTCCCACCCACAAATATCAACCCCTTTTCCTTTTCCGGCTAAGACCGCATCAAATCCCTTGCAGTTACAGCCACTGAACGAATTATTAGGGAAAAAATGCACATTTTGTTGACTGCCTTTAGCTTTTCTTTTACTCTTAATTTTTTCTTAACTTAATTTTATCTTAAAAAGAAATGGAAATAAACACGTTCAGACCCACCATCCTCCCACATGCCTACCTATGCAGAGTTTGGGAATCTCTGTGCAGGAGTTCAACTTGGAGTTTGTAGATTTTGTAAAAAAAATTTTTTTTTCAACAGAAGCTTAAACAGAATCTCCCAATTTATTCCAAACTGGCAGTGTAGACAGGGAAGTGATACTTATCCTGTTGTAACACACACTTCAGCAGGACCAGCTCGTACATCATGAAGCACCACTTGCCTTATCTGCCCTGGAACAAGTCGCTCTGAATGCAGGAACTATTCTAACAAAAATAGTGCAGACTTATCTCAGAATGCGCAGGGAGAACTCTCACACGTCCTGATGGAAGGGCACGAGGGCCGAAACTTTGACAATGATTTAATCTCAGTCACACATTTCACAAGGTTATAGTTAAGAGCAAATAAGCAAAACCAGAGGATTTTAACAGTTCCACGAAAAGTAGCTTCCCAAATTGTTCAACTTCTGATCTTCACTTAATGGGTTGTCCTGCCTTTTTTTTTTTTTAACACTCCAGTGGCAATGTAGTCTGCTGTGAAAGATAAGACCTATACTAGCAATGCAAACAAGCTGCAAACAAATAGCTTTGACTACAATTTTTCAGTCTTCTTCATATATTACAAACAAGCACCACACCAAAAAAAAAAAAAACAAAAAGAAAAAAAGGAAAAAAAGCCCACAACATCTAGGATGCAGTGATTTTTATATCATCCAAAGAACAGGGGGAAAAGCCTGATTACATTTTAAAAAGCCTTGGTAGCACTGAAAATACAGCAAAATCCTACTTGTGAAGCAACAAGGCTCAGTGACTTCCTTTGCAAGGAGCCTTCAAATCTCCAGATCTCTGTTCCCACTGTTTACACAGACAGATCTACCACTGCCCAAGAAGAATGAAGGTTAACAGTGAAGCTGGAAATTCAGTGTCCCAGGTGGAGTTTCCATCTATGGGGCTGTTCTTGGGAAGACAATGATCCTCTCTGTCCCTTTGCTAGCACCTTTGCAAACTGGAGGTATTGCTGGTCGAATGGGTGAGGGGTTTGCAGTTTAATTAACTTTTAAGGTCTTAGAAAATGTTTTCAGTCTGTGACCTACAGACTCCTGGTACCCTTTTTAATAAAAGGTTAAGGAAAATGGGTTTGCAGATGCTATGCAGCAATCCCTGCATATGGAAATGCTAAAGGGGGCCATACTTTTCACTGGAAATTTGTAGGAGTCCAAAAATCAAAAAAGACTGGGAAAAAAAGTGGCTCAGATCTCATCTGTTCAGATGAAAGAAACTGCTGAAGACTGAAGTGTAGATATGTATTAATATATCATGATATTGTAACTAAAGAGCATTATACAGCAGCACGATGTTATAAAATAGTTTAATCTATTCATTTTCACAGGGGTGCAGCAATAAAAACCTAAGAAATTAATCCAGACTGGGCTGTTTACTTTTAGCTCCTGATTTCTAAAAAACGCTTATTTTGCAATAGGTGGTTGTTAATGTTTTTAACAATGATATCCTTGGAATTTTTAATCAGAGTTAGAGAACAGCTCCACACAGAGATTTGGCTTAAGAGTAATAGCTGTGTATGATGGAGGAAGCCCTGAAGTCATGCAGGGCATCTTAATATGATACATGTATTAGAAAATATTGCATAGATGCAATGTGGCCCCCAAGTGTAAAACTCACACATATTCTCTCCTCCTCCTCCCTCCCTCTCTCCTTTTCTCTGTCTTTCACTTGTAGTCTCTCTCTACATTTTTTAAAACTAAAAATACTGTTTGCATTTTGTACTGTAAAATCTGATTGTCACTAGACCTATATGAAAGCCAAACCCCCCCTCACAATTTAAAATTGTGAGGTCTAGCATAAGAGAAAGAGTACATTTTCAGGGAGGGAGATAATAGATTTTTTTTTTAACATCAGCAAAATATTGGAGGTAGGTATCTGTGCAGTTGCTGAGCTTTTGTGTTCTGGGGCTAGGAGACTTGAATATTATTAAGGGATCAGTCACAAAGTGCATCAATCTGGCATGTACTAGAGCCAGATATCTATTTGCCAGAAACTGGAAAAAAAAATCTCAGCAGGCTCACAGTTGAAGAATGGTGGACATCGCTTTGATTCAAGAAAACCCTGGCACAGATATCTTCCTGGATATGGATAACATAATGGACTTTGGGGAGCATATTAAGTCACCCCCCTGTGACTTGCTAGCAGCTCTGGATGTGAATTATACAACTCTGGATTGATATGTTAAGGACTTAACAATTTCTGTCTGCAGCATTTCCAACCTCTGAGTGAAGTATTGGGTTACTTTTTCTTCCTTTTGGTTTGATGGCAAATTGTGCTATGCTGGGTAATTATTTTTTAAAAGCCTGCAAATAAAAGAAAGTATAAATTAAGAAGAGGGTGGGAAGAGTGACTGTGAGTGAGTGTGTGATGCACTGCATTTAATGTTTCTCTAGAACAAAGTCACACTTGAAGGCTGGCTTCTTTATTTATACTGTTTGTTTATAAGATCCAGGAATGCTTGTTTTCAGCATGAAATAATTTTTGCAGTGGCTTCAAATGAAAATATGTATTCACTAAAACCAGAAAATCAACTGGGAGCCCACCACTGCACTGAGAGGCCCATTCAGACTCACAGCAACCCAGCACCCAAGGGCTCATTAGAGATTCACCAGGATGGTGATTCTCAGATTCACCAGGTGAAACTGCTTGGTTGGCTCTGCTCTGGCTCATTCTGGGGTGGTTTTCTTGGAATTCAGCTGAAAAGTACACGTGTATGCAAGAAATATGCTGGGTTTTTGATACCTGACTTCAGTTGGGGACTGATGCTGACTGACAGGTGTTGGCAGTTAGGGCAGGTGAAGGCTTTTGAGAGGTTTCCTGGCCCTATTTGGTTTTATTTTTATTTTATTTCATATTTATAAAAGAAATTTTTCTTGATGACAGGACTTGGATTTGATTACTTGGGTTTGATCACGTGTGTTCATACCCATTACACTGAATCTTTATTTCCTTATAAAACCAAAGTGCTTTTATTCTTACTGTGATATGCACAAGGCAATGGAAGGCCACATCACTTTTCTAGAGTGTAATTTGTATGAAATAATTTCAACAAAAGATATAGAAAATATGAATAAAGAATGGCTGTGGGCTCCCCAGTCTGTGTACAATGGGGACAAATTCTTTATATTGCTCTGTGGATACCTTGCCTTCTAGCCCTGATTTCATGGGCCATTATTTTTTATTTCATCCCACACTGACCCTCTCTTAGCCATAACTGCATAACATATGAAAAATACACTTTTTGCTTATGTGAGAAAATAGCATTAGTAAAATAATGATGTATTTCAAACAAAACCACTTTGTCCTCTTTTCTTCTAACAAAAAAAACTGGCTGCCTGTAGGAGTGTTGGGAAGTGACAGCTTGGAGTTGGAATGACATGATTGGACATCTCCCAAACAGAACATCCATCCATGCCCACAGACCACTAGGTTTCAGAAGCTGTGATTTTATAGCAATAGCCAAAAAAGATCACCTTACATTTAAAAGACATGACCAAGATCCTGGATATGTGAAGATATTGAAGTGATGATAGGAGTTTATGCTGGAAAAAACAAAGGATCAAAGAATGTCAGGGAAAGAAGTAGGACTGGAATTATGGGCACAGAGAGCATAGGAGAGGATATCTTGGCATTTTACATTTCGACCTGTTTAACTGCCAGACAGGTGTGATTTACCTGGAATAATTTCCCATCAGCATCAGGGAAAAAACAGTATGATGTGTAAGATGATAATTAAGAGATTTATTTTGCATGATTGCACAGGTATCAGTAAAGGGCTCAAAATTGTATCATGAGCAATTGCAGTTCTAACACACAGCCTATGAGCACTGGGATTGTACTCCCAAAAGCACTGGACAAACAAGTTCCATTGCTCACCCCTGGCTGCTGTCATTGGCTGAAAAAAATCGGAGAACATTTCTTTTTAAAGCAGTCTCATCTTCCGTCACTCCACTTGGTCTCCCTTGTGAAACGCCTGATCCGTGGGGATGCAAACATCAGGAGGGATAAAATGGTCTTTCAGGAGAATTCTTTAAGGTTTTCAGGTCTGATACCCCTAATTTACATGAAGGAAAAAAAGAACTATAAGGGATGCTTATAAATTCTGTCAGGAATGAGGAAATCTGTTAGCAGCTGAAAGTAACTACCTGGCATTTTAAAAAGCAGCAGTTTTCTATCTTGTTCTGTCACAGGGTCATTGAAAGTCAGAATCTGAAAGATCTTATCCACGTAGATTTTCCCCATCATCCTGGAGCCCATGGGCCAAGAGGGATGGTTAGTGAGTTGGATAAT
The DNA here is from genome assembly GCA_013397975.1 of Machaerirhynchus nigripectus. Taxonomy (NCBI): domain Eukaryota; kingdom Metazoa; phylum Chordata; class Aves; order Passeriformes; family Dicruridae; genus Machaerirhynchus; species Machaerirhynchus nigripectus. The sequence goes on from VZRQ01010872.1 coordinate 14,859, forward strand.
CCTGCCCTCCACACATTATGCAGCCAGGGAGAAGGGCAAGCGTTCCGGTGGGAGGGACACTGCCAGGCAGCCTTTGTGGAGGTGGTTTTCTGGCAATAAGGATGAATCGGAGAATAAAGTGCAGCACCTGCAATAATGAGTCTTTTAAATCATTATGTCTAAACATTCTTCTCAGCCTCTTAAAAATATGTTTCAGTTTAAGCCAAACAATGCCATTCAGCACAATATGTCTGAGAAAGAAAGCCATATATTGTTCTTGCATTTGTCTTTTTTCTTCTTTTTTTTTTTTTGCAGTTAATTAATTTTTTTATTTAAGAACACGTTATGAAAGGCCCAATCACTACACTAAAAGAACAAGTCCTGCAAACCTTCACACATGTGATTTTAATAGGTGTAGATATGTGAACAAGGATTAGTAACACTCAGCCCTTGCTTAGCATTAGTGTGTGGGCTCAAGTTATGTTCTTGCTGTGAATTGGCAATGAGACACAAAGCCTTTCGCCTCTAGGGCTGTGGTTCAAATGCAGCCTGGGTCATTGGTGGCTCTACGCAAAATGAGGGGGCTGTTTCTATCTGATTTCACCCTCTCCCTGTTAAAAGACAGTAGAGAATTCAAGGTCAGAGTGATCTCAGAGTCTCTCATCTTATTATGAATTGTTATTTTTCACTTACTACGCTATACTATAGAGCCTGGAGGCTTCTGCCAAGCGTGGGGCATGTCACACTGGTTACTGTGAGAACAGGTGCAGCTCCACTTATTTACCAACACCCTCAGTGGAAGAGGCAGATGAGCATAAAGAAATGAAGCGACATGTCCAAAGGACAGTGGCAATGCCCAGAGCAGGGCACACCTTTCCTCACAGCCTGACTGCACTACTTCCTTCTTCACCTGCAGCTGTGGGCAAAACAGTGACAGGAAACAGTGTCCTTGGACTTTTGCTTCCCAGCAGGTAACCTGCATGGCTGTCAACCCAGCAGGTTTTATGGTATTTTTTTAGTAAGGTGGGGATAATATAAAACAAAGTGTGTGACAGATGAAATGCATTAGCCCCAACAATATTAATGGATGATAATGTATACGGTAGATCATTTTATCACACCATTTACATGTAAGTTTGTTTGGTGTATTATCTTTGACACAGTGGAAGATTCATAGATCAAGAGAATTGGTGTAACCCAATTTCATATGTTTTGTTGGATCTTCGAACAAAAGTGGATGCATTTTGAGTATACATTAAGCAAGTGCTGCATTAAGAACTTCCTTGCGACACCTGGCACCTTCTTTTATGGCTTATTTTGTCAGATTGTTTCTTCTATTCAAAGATTAATTTTCCCACTTGCTGAATTTGTTAAATCTTTGAACATTTCAGCCAACGAAGAGGTTTTCAGATCTGAGTTTTCTCAGGATTAAACACTTCTGTAACAGAAAAAACACTTCTCAGTCAATACAGACAGACTTGTTTAAAACCTAGCATTTGCTAAACAATAAAGGTTAAGCTGTTTATAAAGAAAAGTCCGGAATCAAACGTGCCCTGACTTTCAAACGTGCCATCTGTAACTAAATGGGCATTGGCTCAAGCACTTATAAAAATGCTATTTTATGCTAATTTAAAATTTAAAGCAAGTGTTGGCTTACCATATATAAGGTTTAAAATCAAGGTGTATGCTGTTCCTTAATGCAGCAGAAAGATGTGACACCCCTTCCTAAGAAAGGAGACACCATCCTTGCAACACTTTTTTGGCAGTCAGTCCACTTGCTGTATCAGGTCAGTGCTGTGCAGGCCACCGAGGGGGAATCTCCATTCGAGTACATCCCCGTGTCCATTGCAGGGCTTCTCCCAAAACACGTGCATCCTTACACCAGGCTTGTCAATTCACACCATTTTTATCAGTCACTCCCCTTGGCAATGACAACACAGAGAAAACTTCCCTGGGATTTTCTGTGAGCTTAAATTAGCGATGAGGTGCTGGCATCCTCAAAGCATTCCAAAGCCCAGGTTGTACCCAGTGGCACAGCTGAAAACAGGCACAGCTGCAAGATATACCAGGTGCCAGGTCCATGGTCCTACCTATGAGGCACACAATCATCTGGTTTAAACCCAAGCTTTCTTCTGTGTGCCTGGCATCACCTCCTGCAAGCTCACTCTTCATCGGCCAGACTCGACATCCCAAACCTCAACTCAAACACCTACAGGCATTTGCTAACTTCTGTAAAGTCCTTTCCCAGAGTACTGGGATTTTTTCCATTTTTAATCTGGAAATAGGATTCTAGTGGACTGTACCTGGCAGGGCTGTGTTTCTCTGAGATTTCCAGGCCAGTCTTGAAAACCCCAAAGCCTCAAATATGTATTTGGGTAGATTTTGCTGGTTCTGGGGGAGTGCTGCAGAGGACTCTGGGGCGTGAGAAGGGAGGCTGAGCAGGGCAGCAGGTGGTGGTGCCTGGTGTGGCAGTGGAAAGACTGGCTGCCCTCCTGGCTTGGCTCTGCCTCAGGAGCACTGAAGAGCCTGCACACAGTTGGAGACAAGCCTCCAAACTTCTTCAAATTCACTCATTTAAAAAAACAACTGAACTCTAAAAATAAAATAAAGCTCAGACAAATTAACAAAAAGACAAGACTAATGCTTAAAGAAAATGAAAAGAATAAAGGATTTTTAAGCTCTATCCTTGTTACCTTTGTTTCTCCTCAAGGAAGTAATATTTCTTGATCATCAAGATCCCCCTTCCTTAATAAGGTAAAACAGCAGATTATAAAGAACATTTTTTAATGAGAATTCAGGGACATTTCTGGGTTGGTTGAGAAGTATGAAAGTATTTAACCTCAGTTCAATGGACTGCCCTTTATTAACATTTTTCTTCTAGTGCCACTCACATAACTGCCCTTTCACAAGCCCCGTCTCAACCATTTGGTACTTATAACTTGGTTTTAGCCAGAGGGTGTACTGCAGAATACAAATCAATCACTGACTTTATTTCTTGTGACTAAAGGATTTTATAGACAATATCTTTGTGGACAGAGCTACCGCTAAGAAAATAGGGCCTAATGATTAAAATGTGTCCATTTTTCTCTCCATTCAGCAGTAAAACTACCAGAAGTGCTTGGAAGCCTGTTCAGTGAGTGATGTGGCACTGACAGTGCAGCACACCTCAGCTCAGCTGAGCACATGCATATGTAAACAACTCTGCTATCAAACACTGTGCCTTGTCAAAGATTAAACGTGTCTTTAGGGAATGGGAACAGTGCCATGCTAACACCTTGGCAGTACAGGCCAAGTGGCAGGACACTTGGCTTCCCATCAGTTTGTCACAAACCTGCCTTGGAAACGTTCTTCTGGAAGCATGAGAGCGTCCCTGTCATGGGTTCCTGTCCACTGGCTGCTCCGGGTGAGCTGCCAGTGCTCCACACGTTGCCAGTGCTAGTGGTGCTTTTGTCAGGTGGACACTTGCCCAGTAGGAAATGGACTGAAGCCACCCATGTACTTTAAATGTGCCATTGTCTGAGCTCCAAGTGCTAACGAGAGTTAATGACATCAAGTGTGGTCTGACATCTGGTCTGGACTCTTGTAGGAACTTTATCCGTGCTACCCACTCTTACCTTTGAGTTGCTCTGTCCTACCTCCCAGTATATAACATTTGTAGTACATCTCCTTAATGCAAGAGGAATATATTTGTATTTATACAGTGCACAAAGGAAGCAGAGCCACAGCTAGAACAGAGGGTAGCAACCCTGTTTGTGTTTTGAAATTAGGAAATTAAGGTGAAGTTGATGAAAAAACTGAGGGGATTTTGTTGTTCGTGTTGAACAGCCAAGGCTTATCCCAGATCACATTCAGTTAAGTGCATTTAGCTGCTTTCTCAGCTTTTGGAGGGTGTAGAGTGGATACCAGCTGCACCTCTAACATTTTGGAGAGTTGACACTTCCAGACTGTTTTGTGAATTTTAGCTCAACAATTTTGACAGGACACAAATTCTCAGGCACAGTGATGAGAAATTCTGCAACCCAGTGGACACGCACTAAACTCTGTCCCTCAGCCATGGGGCACAGCAGAACCTTTTGAAATAAAAGGCTTTTCTTACGGGGCTCTTCCCTTGCCAGTCTCCTGATGCCAACATTCATTAACATCCCAGGGCAGACGCACTGTACCTGGTGCATTTGGATGCACGGCCAGTGCTCGCCCTGCTTGGGCACACCAGAAGCACTCAACAGCAGCCAAGAAAAACAAGAAGAAAGAACGTCCATTAGGAGACACTTTGTGAGAGTTACAGATTCCCATACAGCAGCACCAAGTTTTGAGGTTGAATCCTTGGGTTTCTATCTCATGTCTTATTTTACAGACATCAGCTCAGACAGATTTGCAACACTTGGCAGGCAGAAGTCAGTAGATTCCCGACATCCTTGATGTCAGTGAGTTTTGCTGCTGGCATTCATGGAGCCAAGATTTCATCCCATTTTAGTACGGGATTAACTGAGGTACGTAAGGCAACACACTTGCAAATAAAGGCAGTACACTGGCCTCTGTTTTTCTAGGCATTTTGGTGAGACATCTCATGGTTTCAAGGCATTATAGCAGGAATATGAGATTTAGGCCTTTCAGACATGAAGGAATGCCGTGGGAACAAATGCAGCAATAAGCACAGCTTATGAGAAATGCAAAGCAGGTTAACAATAACTGATTTTATCAGAAGAGAAGACACATCTGGAAGCAGGTGTGAACATCAGCTCTCAGAGCTGGAGGTAGTCTTGCAGTCTTGAATATGTACAATACTTAGCTAAAAGAAATTTTAGTATGACATTAAAAAGGTGCTTTTTTGTTGTTGTTCATTACTTTTGTTGTTTTCAGTTATTAATCTGACCTGCATAAATAATTTCTTTAGTTGTCATGTAGTTTGTTGGGCAGTTCTGTTGAAACTTCGGGGTAGTGTGCAACGAATTAAGACACACTCACATGTACACCTGCAAACTATGCAAAAACCCACAAAGAGAATTTGAAGTAAATATGTCAAGGAAGAAACTGGCCTCACCTCCACCATTCAATCTTCCACTGCCGTGTCTTAAATGAGACAAAAAGAGAGCCACAAACTTTGGTTCTTGGAACCAGGAGAATGCTTCACACAAACACTTTTTTCACTACGGATTCCCTTGTTTTAGCAGTAAAAAGACGGATGGTTTGCTTTTGCCATTCATGTATGACATTATTTTACAGCTCACAACTAGCTGCATGCAGACTTTAGTCGATGCACAAGGAGGTGTTCATTACCTCAATGCAAAAGTTTAAGCAATCACAACTTAGCAGAATCTCTTGGCCCAGGTCTCATTAGCCTGGGAGTTCCAATTCCCCTGGAAGTACCTTGTTGAAGCAGACAGCTTGCCTCTTCCAGCACACCAGCTCTTCCTTTGTACAAAGGATGTTACAGGGGAGTGATTAGATGGAGGAGGATTGTTCAGCTAAGAAAAGAGCTGGCAGAGGAAGATGTTAGTATAGAATATAAAATCATGAATGGCACATGGAAGGCGAATCAGAAACTGCTGTTTCTTTTGCTGCCCCTAGTTCTTGCATGAGGCAAGCAAGTGGCACATTCACAAAAAATAGCAAATATTTTCTGGTACTCCTTCACAGAGTACAGACTCGAGCAAGTTGTAAAACTTCTTGCCACAGGATTTTGTGAGTGCCAGAAGTTTACACAGATGAAAAAAAGAGACTAGATAAAGTAATGGAATTAAAAGCATTAAAAAAATTAATGTAGCAGTAAATCTTGATATGCCCTTCAGTCTTGGGAAGACCTGAGCTGCTGGAAGCCGAGTGAATAAACTTGGGATATATAAATGTCACAACACGTTTGTCCTGTTCTTGTGCCCTTATCTGGGCACCTGGTATAGCAAGAACTCAGACCTTTGGCCTGACCGTGCTAGACTGGTCTCGTGTTTGCATCTCTGCCTGGTTTGTGCTTATCTGCAGCCTGCTGGTAAACTTCTGTACAGCTTCCCCCCAAAATGTCTTTAAAGAGCTTAAAGTATCATGAACTTTTACCTAGCAATTTGTGCAGATTTCTTGAACTTTAGAAGAAGCTGTAAGTAATGGCATTTGCCAAGGAACACAGTAAGATACAGAGTCAAGCAGGTCTAAGTCTCCTAAGTGTGTGCGTGTGTGTGCATGCATGAGAGGGAGACAAAGAGAAAATACGTGCATATGAAAGTAACTTTGTGTATAAAACAGATATTTTCCATGACATATGTTGATGAATTGAATTCTGTTAATTTATAAACTACGTTCAGAGCTGGTAGAATTTTTGTAGTGTTTCATGGCCAAATTCTGCAAAAGGACTGGGAAAAATCTGTTCCAATTTATTTCACGCTCTGCAGTGATTTTCTAACTAACTGTGTGTGAATTATTATATTTCGATCTGTATATAGAGCACTGAGCACTCTGGCCCCAGCCCAGACAAGCAGTTAAAGGAAATGTCCTGCTGAATTCACAAAGACTGTTTGCATTCTTAAAGTTAAGCATGTGCTTAAGGGCTTTGCTAGATCATAACCAAAGATCTCAGGAGCAGTTGGCAAGACTGATACCACAGAGAATAGAAGAAGAGGAAAACAGCAAGAAAGATGTCAATAGATATATTGACATGAATTTGGAATGGTGCTTAGCATTTGAGCGCATTAAGGGAAAAGAGATCTAAAAAGCTCAAGGAAAGTATTTGTGAGAGTGTGTTGACTTTTAAAAAAAACACCTCTTTCTAACAGTCATACATCAATCACTGACTTTAAAGGAGAGAAACGTAACGTGTGTTGCACCATTCTCATTGTATTATTTTGCTATGTGTAACACTGCAGAAATTTTTAGCATACAGATTCTTAATCTCCTTTTAATTCTAAAGCACACACAGATCACATCATTGCTGAATGGCATCTCTAGAGACTGTTCTTTCCGAGCAGGGGCAGCTACACCAAGTTGCCTAAGGGGTTGGCTATTTCCAGGCATGAGGATGCCACAGTCTCTCTTGACACCTTGTTCCAGTGTTTGACCACCTTCACCAAGAGCTTGGTATCTTGTTCCAGGGGTACAAAGCTCCCATCACTACTCTCATAAATGTTTAGATCTTCTTCCTATACACATGCTCTGCCTTACAAACACAGATAGCCCCAAGATTTCAAAGGGATTTGCCATAGGACTGTAAAATAGCCATAAGTGTGAATGCTTTCAAGACTTTAGCCGGCAAGTCAAAGTGAGTTGGTCAAGGTTATAGTAAAAATGGAAAAAATCCTCAATCTATGTACTGCAGAGCTCACACTTTCATGACACAGATATCACAATGTACGTGCACATTTTTTCCCCTTGAATTTTAGAGGATCATTGTTCTTAGTCCTGGGACAGGTTTGAAAATTTTTCATTTTTAGCTGTGGTAGTTGAGGGCTTTTAAGGATTCACTCACATTCTGCCTCCTCCCCGCTTCCCCCCTCCCCCCCTTAAATTTAAGTGCATTTTCTCACTGATTCTGGTTTACATGACAGCCATAATTTCTCTCTTTCTTTTCAAAAGTTCAAAGCTCCTGTGCTGGTAAAGTGTATAGGGATAAGATTGAACCCTTGGAAAACAGCAAAACACATGAAGGCAAAGGTGCATGATAAAATGGTTTATCTGTGGCTTTGCAGTTATTACACAGATAACATTTTGATATGTGTATTATGTTTAGTAACTCAGTATCTATGTGTGTAAAACATAATTTTTTAGTTAGAAGTTTATCTTCCAAAACTGTACCGCGTTTTTCAATGAGTCAGCTGGTTACAGTGACTCCTGCAATTTGTGAAGTTAAATGTATTTATGTACTATGACATGAAATGTGCTCCATTCATTTCTGCGCTGCTGTTTGTTTATGATTATGCTTCACAGGAGATGAGTGAATATTCTATAATACCTTTCAAGAGGTCAGTGTAGCCTTAACTATCATGTCTTCACTCGGCACTGACTCGTAAATCTTTGCTGAGGGACGAGGTGGTTCGGGTTTGTATGCTCACCATGACCTGCATGGATTAACGGAGAGGAAAGGTTCCAGTGAGTGTGTTTGTACAAACATATATCTACAGGAACCTCCAGGCATGCTGAAAGCTCATCGGCTTCCCTCAAGGATTTGAAAAGATGGGGAGGAGGATTAAAAGAGTGGCAAGCAGATAGAAAAAGACCACTGTTATGTTAACTTCTAATTTTCTGGCCCTGCTAATAAAAGAGCAATTGCTATTGTTTAGTTAGCATGAAGATGCTGTGGGGTATTTGAATCCTTCCCTAAAATAGGGCATTTGGAAAGTGACTGAAAAAAAATCATTATTTTGGTTCTGTGTGGATTTAAAGACAGAAAACAATTGATCTGCCGTCAAGTCCACAGCTACCTAAGGAAGGGAAGCAAAATAGTGTCTGTATTGTACATAAGTGGCTACAATATGATTTTAAAGTGAAATTACTAGCATCACATGAAAACTTCTTTCTCTGCTGGTGCCAAATTTTCAAAACATTTCAAGCACCCAAAATCTATTCCGTTTTTTCAGAGCAGTCCAGATGCTACCAGAGCTGCCATGGCCATCCATCTCAGCAGCCATGCTGTCTCCAGTGTTTTGCTGGGATCACAGAGAAAGGTGGAGGAGCATGGGCTTTCAGTGAATGACTGACTTAGAAGGTTTTCCTGGCACCAGCTCTCCTTCCTTTGCACCACGTCCCTTGCATCAGGCTCAGCACTGCTTTGAAACAGCCCACCACATGGTAGAAAACTCAACTGGCAAAAAACCTGAATAGTGTTCCAGTGGTTGAGTGAACTGCCTGACTGAAGAGTGAGAAGGGAGGGGGAAGAAAGAAGAGAGCAGCGAGCCACTATGTTAGAGCCACTTTCTCTTGAAGTCTTATCCTAAGAAAAAAACTCTAGGTAAGTATTCCTGCAGGCAATGAAACTCAGGTCTGTTTTTCTCAAGTGCTCAATACTTCTGCTAACTCCCATGGCGACACCTTAACAGTCAGATTCTCAAAAGGACTTAGTCTTCAGTGAGCACCCAGGGTGCTGAGACCTTTAAAATTTCTGCTCTCTTCCTTTGCAGCCTACTTGGGAAATGAGATTTTTGTAAAATTCTGGCTTTACTCTATAAGTAAAGCTTCTTAGTTAACTGCACTAGCTGGGGAAAGACATGGATCTTTAATACACTCTACTAGTGTTTGCTAGAGCAGTCCAGGTTGATTATAAAGTGTCTCTGCATGAAGGAGGCTGGTGTCTGTATTTCCCTCCAAAGCCAGTGCAGAGTGTAGGGCATGAAATGCCATGAGATGTTGGGTCAGTCTCCAGGTCATGGCCAGGACATACAGCCCTTCCCTGAAAATCATTTCTTTCTCCATCCAGCTCCACGCTGGGTAGAGCTCCTTAAAACCACATTCTGAATTTTGATGAAATTGTGCAGTGCTTGAACCCAAGAAGGTGTAAAGACACCCTGTCCAAGGACTACAGGAAATTATGCAATCTGCAAACCATTTACTACCTGTGTGTTTTACCCTTGGATTTTGCCAAGGTGCTTAACTCTGCTTTATGGACTTCCCATTAAACTTATCTCATTGTAAAACAGTGTTTCTTTAGGGAGGGGAAAACGTTTCAACCTTAAACAGTTTAAATCAGAATTGCTGAAGATTTTTACACACCGGGAAGTGGAACCAGTTTGCTCTAAACAAACTGTTGATGTGAAAACACTGGCACACCCCACTCTCACTGAGGCGGCATTGGCTGACGAAGGCTTCACCACTCCCACCTCCATTCACAACAGAATGGCAGACAGGGAAACGTGCCAGGGCCTCAGCTACTCATGTGTAAAATCTGGCATATCATCACAAAGGCTGGGAAAGGTAATGGAATATAAATTGAGGCACCTAGATGTAGGACACAGACTCTGTAACTCTGGTGCTTTGACATCCTCTGGCAAAACCTTGACAGGGAGACCTTTCAGTGTGATTTAGCTGAGGAAAGAGCATCCTTACAGGCAGCCATCCTTCGCACGTGAGGAGTCCTCCTCTGGCAGGGTGGGGACTTTAGGGTGGCTACAGCCCCAGCATCCCTTTGACCGCAGGCTCCAGACTTTGTCCTCTCTCTTTGTCCTTGTTTTTGGCAGCCAGACAGAGAGAGGAGAGCACGTGGGTGAAAAGGCAGAGACAACATGTTGAGGCTTGGCCTTTTGCCTCTCAGAGGCGGCACGGTGGTGCCACCTCTTTGCAGCTCTTGCCTATCCTCTCTGCCTCCAAAACTCAGTGTCCTCCTTTTCCTTGCTCATTAACACCCCCTGACTTGGTAATGAGCATTAAACTGTAATTTAGAGCATCCAGGAGAGTGGGAGGAGCAGGACAGGGCAGAGAGAGTGCTGCTCAGCTGACGTCTTTGGCCTCACAAGGTCCTCCTGGACAGCTGACACTTCAAGTTTGGGATGGTGTTGAGAGCTTCACAAGCAGCTCCAGGCCCAGGCAGGGAGCCTGCCTGCTGGCTGCTGCTCCAAAGCTTCCCTTGGGGGTGAGGAGCAGAGTCTGCCCCTGTCACCCCCAGTGTTGACCTCCCAAGTCTGTCCATCATGGGACTGGTTTCCCAAACTGATGGGGAAGGTTGTGTGGGAAGAGTGGCCCTGCTCAGCTGTCCTTGCTAAGCTGTGGCACCCAGGTCTCCCTGCTCCAGGGCTGATTCTGTAGCCAAAAGCCCTACAAAATGCATACGCATCCTCAATTTTGCATGAAAAAAGCCAGTGTTGTTAAACTCCCTCTCCAAAATAGCATCCAGTAGCTCCGTTTGCATGGCCTCAGGCTGATGCTGGCTAGGCCATAAATATCTCACAGCCTGAGCCACAGGCATGCTGGAGCCTGTTTTGGGGAGGAGGGGGCTGTCTTCATTCCAGGCATTGCAAACTAGAACAGCTCCCCTCCCCGATACCTGAACTTGCTGCTCCCTACTTACTGTTAATTTGTTCTTTCCTGTAGCTGATTTGTACCTCAATTTTCCTGCTATCTTTAACGTTAATTCGTTGTGCTTTGTCCTACAGAATGATACTTGAAGACTGATTCCTGGACTGGTGAATAGTGAATATCCGAACGAGATATCTTAGTCTTTCTTTCAAGGCTTCAAGGATCTGGGTCTGAAAAATTAGCTCTTTTTTTTTTTTTTNACTTGGCAATCGTGAAGTATAATGTGATGTGGTCACAGCACTTGTGAATAGATATCCATGTCTGAGGAAAATAGGGACAAAAAGGAGACTTCTGAACTTGATTTTGTCATGAGAAGGATTTGGCAAAGGTGCATGATGAGAGCACTTAACTGGAGAAGCAGTTTTGACCTCCAGTTAAGAATATTTTTGACATATTTTTTCAATGTAGTTAACCACGGCTAAGGTTTGTTAAGAAAGTGGAACAAAAGGTAAGTGTAAAATGGGAATGGAGGCAGCTTGGAGAGAATGACAGGGAAGCAGACTGAGGGGACACGTAAGCCCAGAGTCTGTCCAGGTTGTGACCACACCAATGCCTGGATCAGGGGACAGGACACAATTAAAAATCTTCCAGTGGATCCTTTATGAGAAGGTGTGGAGAGAGACAATAGCATTTCCTGACCGCACTGATTCCTGTGAACCTGTGTGGTCTTAAGCTCATTTATATGGAACACTGCAAGCAACATAACCTGAATTAATGCTGTGAGACAGAAATGAAGCCACTAATGGACAAAAGGAAGCATGAGTCTAATGGTTCAAACACAGAGCTGGGGAGTCAGGAGACCAGAGCAGTTTTACCTGATTTAGCTACTGACTCATCTTGAGAGACTGTGAGGAATTCGCTTGTATCAAAACTGTTGCTGCTTTTGGTTTGGGGTCCACTTTTCCTGAGGTTATGGCCACTTTGAGCACTTAGACCTGAGCTCCTGAATGCCACGGCTGCCTCATCTGGAGGCTGTGAGCATTCACTCATTCATGCTAGTGCAGCCCTCTGAACCTCTCAGGGGAAAGGGCATAATATTATAATTTAAATAATTTACTTTAAACCTTGGCTCAAGGGACAACATGGCTATTAAGTAATGGCCTTTGTAATCTATAAAGCTTTTCCTGCCCTTCCCTGAGATGGATCCTGTACTTAACACTTCACCTGGCAAAGCACAGAACAATTTTCCCCCACTTACCTTAACAAGGCAAGTCTTTTACTCACCACACCACAGGCGGGCTGGACGCTTTGATTGAGATGGCCCCACAAGGGCTGTACAAAGGATGACTCAGGAAAAGTTTTGAGTCTCCTAAGAGTCTCAATCAGGCAGTTCTGCGGTATCCAGGTATTGCCACTGGTAGCCAGCTTGGGGCTCCTGACTGCCCATCAGGGCTTCTGTTGCAACAAACACGAGGTCACACAGTCATATGCTAAAGGCTTAATTACAAATGAACTGACAGCTTCTGCAAACTCGTTTTGGGGTAATGCTGTTGAGGATCATTCAGCTTCCATGGGTAAATTGAGTGGATTTGAATCTCTAACTTCAAAAAAGGCTGTGTTTATGGACAGGTTTGGTGCCTGTCATGTTGTCACGAGTGCCACTAAGAGTACTTGGCTTGCTTCAAAATTGTGGGGTATTTAACAGGCATACAGCTTCTATAGTGGTTCATGGGAAAAAAAAAAAAAGAAAACAAAACCAACCAACCAAACAAACAAACAAAAAACCCCTGAAGTCCGTCTTTGTGGATGAACAATTCGCTTTCAGAGGTAAGGTGAAACAAGGTTCTGACCCAAAGATACCTATTGAAAAATTTCTTGTGAGGCAGGTTTATGAGGTATGTGTTGTTGAAAGCAACCAAGATGAGTGCAGCCACGAACTCTGTCCTCCTTGCATTTTCCAGTGGTGGGCATAGTCTGGGACATTCTAGGAGGGAATTTATCCACACCAAGGAGAAGTGCATCCCCAGTTTACATCTTTCTCCACAGCACTGGGTGCTGGTTCCTGTAAGAGAGGTCACTTGATGAAATATATCCAGTCTCAAGCATGATCTGGCATGGCACTGCCTGTATTTTTTCTCAAGCAAAACTCCCGCTGACATCAGTAAAAGTTTGACTCCAGAGGAAGCTGAATTTCTGCCTATTTAATCTGGTTCAAACCTTCCTACACAAGGGACTAAACACAAGGGACTGATGCAGCCTCTCCACCTTGAGAATTGTATCTCCCCACACCACAGCTGAATGCACCCCAAGGTCCACTGTGGAAAAGATGAGCAAGTCTGAGCCATTTTCAAAACACTGGTGAAATTTCACAGCCTCAAGCAGTCATTATTGCACGGGGTCATACCCCTGAGGTAAATTATTAATAATAATAATATGTTATTTTTGTTAAACCTGACATCTCCTTTCATCTCAGCCCCAATGCTTATCAGGAGCTCTGCAACAACAAAAAAGGAAAGTTTTATTTCCACATTTCCATCCCTTCGTCTCATCACACCGCGTCTGCTTTGGGGAGTGAAGAGTAATCTGTGGAAAGCTTTCATGCTCTCAAACCTACCAAAACATGCAATATTAATTGGGATTATTAATTGTATTTACTGCACTAGCAAGTCTAACCTTGTTAAAGGCCAGTGTGAAGATGTGGGATCATTTCTGTCATTTGGAACATCCTGCATGCTACCTCCTCTCAGAAATCAAAAGGAAAATTACCTCACTTTTATTAATCATCCTTTTTCTTACAAGATTTTGCCTTTTGTTTAGCTGCACTTCACAAGGAGAAGGTGTGTTTTCTGTGCTGCTTTGAGATCTTGGCAGTTAATGGAACTCTTTGATTTTTAAATAAGAGTTATTCCTCTGAGTGTACAGTATAAACCTAACAGGCAAGGGACTGTGCCTTTAAGTTCATCAGTTTTCCCAGTGCTGTACTGGAAGGATTGGACTGAAACTTTAAACATTTCTAGCCATACCTAGCATATGTATAATTTATAAGCCACACACCGTTTTCTGTCAAATAGGCGATTGATCTGACTCGGATCTCGTTAATTATCCTCCACATACATTATACGTTAACAGATCTTCAGTATACTGTGTATCAATATTAATAAGATTATAAAACACTATTGATAATTAGGAAGAGAAAGAGACCAGGCCTTTGATTCACTCTGTTACTAACGCCCCTGCATCTCTAGATTAAAAAGAGACCACTTTTCGTTTAATAATATCAGATCAGTACATCCATCTTCTAAAAGGCTTTATTAAGAGAAAGCTAAGATTTGCATCCCTATGCAAGGGGCTATTTGAAATTGATTATGGAGGCAACATTGATGTGTGAGAAATTTGTTTCTCTGTCTTGTCTAAAGGGGGACCTAATAGGTGGGAGGGATTTAAGGTGGAGCACCGCACTCTTGGATCTTTGATCAGGAAATTTCTATTTTTCTTTGTCAGGCTATATTTGGTAAGCCAGATTGTCTTGTTTCAGAGGAAATGAAGTGGGATGTCATATTGCTTCCTTTAAAAAATAACAACATCTATGCTATCACACTCCAAAAGAGAATTAAATAACAATATTTATCGTTAATTTATGTGGGTCAGATTATTTTTTTTCATTACTTTTTACAGTTTTTCTTTTTTTTTTTATTTTGCTCTGACCTGCCTTTTATGTTTCCACTAAGCTTGTTCGCAACAAGCACACCAGAACAATGAGTTGCTAGCGAGGGCTCTGAAACACTTCAAATCCAAATTGAATCAGGTAAACTTTGCTTTCTTAGAAATTTCATACTAAAGGTGAGGGAAAATCATTGAAGGATGACAGGGGACACAGCATAAATTCAGGTTGTCACATGACTGGTGCTCCACTGGAATGCTGTATTGCACCATAGTGGCTTGGGAACCAACACTGGCCAAGCCCAGGTGCTTTTTCTAACACCTTAGAAAAATGATTTGGGATTGAAACATGGGATCTGATTTTGCCTTGCTGCTAATGTCCACTAATCACCCAAGAACTTTTGTCACTAATCAACCAGTCACTGTCTTCATGAAACTTCAGAGCAGCTCGTCCTGGGTCAGCTCGCACAGAGCTGATGTAGCCAGGCAGAGAGTTCTCAGGCTCCCTCCCTGCTCTGGAGCAATTCTGCAAGGCATCCTTCCCACTGCTGACTCCCTTGGGCTGGCCAAAGTTAGGAGACCTCATTCCAGCCACCACAGATATTTTAAGCATCATATCCCGCAACCCTATGGAGACAAGATTTCTAAAATACCATGTTCAGGATCCCAGCAGCTTCTGCAGGGGGGTGCTTGTGTTGCTGTGCAGAACAACAGGCCCTAGTGGAAGATACTTGGTGTGAGCAGCAGAGGGAAG
Source organism: Machaerirhynchus nigripectus (assembly GCA_013397975.1). Classification (NCBI taxonomy): domain Eukaryota; kingdom Metazoa; phylum Chordata; class Aves; order Passeriformes; family Dicruridae; genus Machaerirhynchus; species Machaerirhynchus nigripectus. The sequence goes on from VZRQ01010872.1 coordinate 30,178, forward strand.
CCGAGAAAAACCACCCTCACTTGGACAGGGGTTTTGCTCTGGGAAATTTCACATATGTATTTCCCTGCAAAGTAGCCCAGTAGATTCTCATTTCTCGTGGCAATTCTGCTAAAAATCTGCTAAATAAAACCATCAATTTATGGCTTCCAGGAAATCTGCCCTATATATAATCTTTCCATTCCCTAGAGCTCTGTGATTTTGAAGCATGCTGGGAGAGATCATGGTTTTCAAGACTGTGGAAGGGACTCTGAGATGAGGGAGGTCCCAGGCTGCTGTGTCCACTGCAAAGTCTTGGGAAAGTCTCCTCATCTGCCTGGGACATCCATCATATTTGTGAGGGGTCACAGGAACTGCCTATGTAGAACCAGAGGGTACAGGACAAACACCCACAGTACCTAAAATGCCAGTGGGACCCCTCTGGCACCCACGCCAACTGGAGCAAGGCCACCAAACAAGATCATTACATTTAAATTCCTCATTTTGCCTCATCTCATTCCATGTGAAACTGGGAAAGGGACAATCAGCTGAGACATAGAGGTGGCGGGGCACAAGGAGAGATGGTAACCTGTTAGGGGAAGGCTAAAATGAGAACAGGTACATAAACCCAGATTAAAATTTATATATGGGGTACATAAACAACATAAAGGGCTTTCTGTGTTGCTACAAGTGTAGTCAACACAAGGTCCAAGAATTGTTCTTTTTTAACCCCTCAGATGGTTGTGCCCTTCTTCTTTCTGGAGGGAGACTTGAAGGAAGCTGTGGAAAGAACAGCAAGAGGCAACAATGTGAAATGAAGCCTAAAGGCTTAGAAAGACACAGAATAAACCAATGAAAGTACAGCGAGATAGCACAAAGAACTCCAGTTTTAGTTCCTGGTCCAGGAAAGTATAATTCTGGCAGATTTTCATCAGGGATTCCTGCAAGCCGAGTGGACATCAGGGCAGCAGGGCCTGTCTGTGCCAGCGTCTGGCTGAAAGCTTGCTGCCCTTAGTCTCTCTGACGGGCAGCTGGCCCAGATGCACCGTGGTGCAACTTCCCGAGCCAAAGTTCACTTCTGGTGGCAGGGCTGTCCCCTGTCGCACAGGGCATGAGCCTGACTCTGAAGACCTATCTGAGCCATGTCACATCCATTCACACGTGTTTTTTCATACAGTTCAGGCCCAAAATAATTTGCTATGTGTTCCTGGAGATGCACCACTGCTGCGTGCCCTGTACGCTGCATATGTTGTGTGTGAGCACAGCAGCACTCGCATGCACAAGGATGTTTACAAAAGGAAGCAGGGAAGTGCCTAAGGTGTAGCTTTCTCATGAAGGAGGGAGTTCATTCCCTTAGGCCCAGAGACATTCCTTTGATTTCTTATGTCCTTACACAAAAAACCACATAGGGAAACAAAACTTCTTTCATTGACAATGCAGAGAAGTGGAGACATTTACAACACTGGAAGCTAGCTGAAAAACCACTGAAGATCCAGTTCATATTCCATTGGAAAGATCACAAGTTAATACATTCATGTGAATGTGTTTCCCAACAGAAGTCCAAGAAAAAGAGAAAGCACATAGAAATTTAGGGTTCTGACCTGTCTTTGCCATTGGCTCTCTAGTGACTGCCAGGCTTGTCCTCTTGGCTGCTGTGCATTGCAGAGGCTCAGCAGGTCTGGCAACCAGACTTCACTCAGTCTCTGAAGTCTGATGCTGCTCCACAGATGTCTTCAACTGGCTGGAACTGGAGATAGCAGCCAGGAAAAATCCCTCAGCTGACCGGTGCAATGTATGGGACAAGCATGTGCTGAGAACATGGTGAAATGCTTGTCTACCACCTTGTGCAAATGAAAGCTCTGTTGATTGAATCAGGGCCATAGATGAGGCTGTCAGCATAAGAGGCAAAGGGTTTTGATGGCCAGTCTTATCCATCAGGCAAAACGGGTGTTGAAGCTGTACTACCCCAAGTCATGGGTCCTGCCAGCTTCGGGCTCAAATGTATTATACAAGAGCATGGAAGACTTTGCTTCATCTATGGCCCTGCTGTCTATAGTTGTACAAAATCTTTCTGCCTCTACAGCTCTCAGGCTGGGTCTATTAATTAAGAATCAAAAGAGGGAGGTGATGAGAAAATATGTATGATTCCTGGTATCATCACAGCACATGCTGAAAATGAGATCCTTGGAGGCAGTGGCAGCAGTCGGTATTTAGGCAAATTAGGGCAGTGGTTTAATGCATCAGTGCCTTCCTGATGAATCACAGAATTGTTTGAGTTGGAAAGGACCTTAAAGACCATCTGGTTCCAACCGCCCCCTGCCCCCAGCATGGGCATGGACACCTACCACTGGACCAGGTTGCTCGAAGACTCATCCAACCTGGCCTTGAACACTCCCATGGATGGAACTCCCACAACTTCTCAGACAGGCAAACTCTGCTAGTGGCTCACCACCCTCACAGTAAAGAATTCCTTTCTAATATATAATCTAAACTTACCCTTTTTCAGTTTGAAGCCATTCCCCCTTGTCCTATCACTACGCACACCTGTAAAAATGTCCTTCTCCAGATCTCTTGAAGCCCCTTTAGGTACTAGAAGGTGCTCTAAAGTCTCCCCGGAGCCTTCTCCAGGTTGAACAGCTCTAACTCTTTCAGTCTGTCTTCATAGGAGAGCTGCTCCGGTCCTCTGATCATCTTTGAGGCCTCCTCTGAACTCACTCCATCAAGTCCACATCCTTCTTCTGCTGAGAGCCCTAGAGGTAGAGGCAGCAATCCAGGTGGAGCCTCATGAGAGCAGAGTAGAGGGGGAGAGTCATCTCCCACATTTCTTTAGGTGCAGCCCAGGGTATGGTTTATGGTGTGGAACACTTATGGTGGAAATGGTGAGAAGGATCTATTGTCACAGAGATGATGCTCCAGGTGTCCATGTAGCCCAGAGCAATTATTACACGGCCCCTTGACATGGTACCTCCAGACAGCTCCGTTGTGCCAGGATTTGCATGTTATTAACCTGCTCAGTGTTACTATATCAGAAGAAGTAGAAAATAAAAGGAAAATAATATCCCCATTTGAGCTTGGGCATGGTAGACTGTTTTTCAACCCTGGCAATATTTTAGTTTCTATCAAAGAAGAACATTTGCTTTTGTGTTAGGTGGGGAAACCCTGAAGATGAATGTGCAGCTTGAATAAAAATAGCAAAACCTTGGTGGTTCCGCACTTAAGAAAAACAATACTTGGGCCACTTGAAACAATAAGGGTTTGCTCCCAGCTTGAGATTTTGTCTGACAAATTTCAGAGAGAAGGGTTTTTTTCTCCCCTCCTCTAGCCCTGAGACATACTGCAAAAAAATGCATGCACACGAGCCGTTGTCACTGGGAATGTACCAGCCTTCCATTAACATTGCTCTCTATAGGATGGCGGTTGGCAGGAGTGCTCATTTTAAAATCCAAAGGCTCATGTCTAGTGCTCCAGCCCTTATTCCCTGGAGTTTTTTCAAGCCACTTGAGCCACTTGTCTGGAGCCTGCTTGCTTTGATCTCCTTCTGCATCGAACGTGTCTGGAGAGAGCTCTGCAAGGGGAAAGCATGAATCGAATTGTGCGCTCCCATCTCACATCTTGCCCATTGCAAAGCCATACCAGGAAATTGAGGAAATGTTCCAGGTTTTAAGCTTTCTACCCTTAGCCAGAAATTAAAACCCCTTCATTAATCCAATCTTAAATCTCAACTAGCTGCTGCTTAAAGTGGTAATAAATATTTCATACCGATTGTGTTGCGTTCCTTGCTGTGTTTATTAAATGGAGTTTCTCATAATTCCAGTTATTCATTTTAATAGGTCAGGACTTGGCTGTGATTTAAACAGACCACTGAGGAAACAGCCGTGGTTAAACATTGTAACAATATGGATTATTAATTTAATTGGCCAGCTATTACTTGTTTTGACTCTGTGCTAACACATTTAGCTCAGTCTCTTGTGGCCTATAAACCACAAAGGTCGTGACTTCAACATTCAGAAGAACGGGAAAAAGAGAATCAGGGCTGAGATTATGAGGAAAAATAGAGAAACAGTGTGGGGAAGACAGAGTGGGGAAGGCTAAGGGCTTGCTGGAGGCAGTGCAGGGCAAAAGGGGATTTATTTAGTAGCTCAGCAATAGAACATCATCTAAACCACCAGCCAAACTAGCAGTTTCTTTCAGTCGGCATCCCTCTGAGGTGATTTCAGACAGTGATTTTTACCTGTGGGTATAACAATAGTATCCCCACATGTTTAATAACACCTGTATTTTATTTCTAAATTTTTATAATCTTGTCTAAGTTACGCCATGCAAAGAGCTCACATGTGAATAATCAGCAATAATATTTGTAAGTGTGTTTAAAAGGCCAATCAGGCATCCCCACTCTGGATGGTTTCACTGCACTTTTATTGAAAACCACCTCATGATGTTTGCTAGGTACAGTGGGGTGAAAAAGCACATTCCAAAGGGCATGCTAGCAAAAAAGGGACAGCCAGGAAAAAATGTGGGGTTTATTTTCTGTGCTCAACAAAGACAGTGCAATTTGTACCATGGACCTCTCCACTTGAAAGGGGTCAAGTCTTTGCACTGATTTTTTATGCACGACTCTCACTGACTCCAAACAGGAGTCCTGTGCATTTAATAGCATCAGGATACAATCCTGTATTTGTCTTGACAACTGTGTATAAAATATGGCAGTAGGCAATGTTTCCATACTGATGCCTGTGAGCTATGTTCACCATTCAACTTCTACAGGTACTAAGACCCTACCATGAAGGAAACTACATGAATACAAAAGGTAGACAGATACATTAGGCAGAGAGGCAATCAGGTATGAGTCTCCATTTTCAGTGTTTATCATGTGCCTTGGAATCTGTAGCTGTTCCTGTAACAAACTGCACAGGCCAGTAAGTTTTCCAACTTATGCAGCCCAAAACCTTTGTCTGCAAAGGCAGGCTCCAAACCATGCAGCTAACATGGGAAATGTAGCATGCATGAGTACAGCATACATAATCAGCAGTAACAGCTGCCCAGACAAGTTGGTGGGATTCCAACACTGTGAGACTTCTTCCATCCTTGCTCTCTTATCCTCCTTCACATAGCTCAACCCAATTTTCCAAGACACGGGGACACTGGGAAGAAAGACACAGGCTTGAAAGCTTATTCACTGTGTAGAAAAGAGCCAGATGGAGAAAAATTCCTGCATGTCCCTTTTCTGGCTTTTTCACCTCTCCTCCTTTTCTGCCTCTCTCCCCCTCTCCCTGACCTACCTCTGGCCCTGCTAGAAGCTCTTCTTCTCCATGCCGGCCATCACTCACACCCCTGTCCTGCAGCCCAGCTCCCTCTCAGGCAGACCCCATCCCCACAGGAGTTCCCATCTTCCAGCCCAGATTTCCTTGTTCACCTCCTGCCTTAGGCTTCAAACCCACCTGCTTTCTATCATCGCATCCCGCATCATGCACACCGAGTCTTGGCTCCTTTCCAACAGTTTTTATCCCACCTCTGAGCACCTTCTGCTCCTTCTATACTCAAGAACCAGTTTCCAGATTCAAACTCTCACTTTGCCCAGCTGGTGTCACCAGCATCAACATCCTGTAACACAACTGTCCCCCTTCACTTATGCAAGATACATGATTTTTTGCATGCACAGAGTACAGACCAAAGGCTAGGACCACACTATATTTAGCCTCTCGCAGAAATCCTTTAAAAGCATCTGAGAATCCCTCACCCCGTGTTGTCCGGCTGTGTACCTCCCAGATTCCCCTCCTGCAGTAGTCTAGCTCCACCACTCCTCCTGGCTCTGTGTGGCGGGCAAGAAACCCCAGCCAGAGGAGCACAGCTCCTCACCCAGGGAGCCATCCTTAAGCTGCTGCAGGTGCCGCATGCTGGGCCCTGTATCTCTAAGTGTGGCTGACAAACAGGGCTTTCTTCTGTGGTGCCTAGCACCAGCAGCCCCTAAGGACAAGATACCCTTCCCTTCTTCTCCCCCACCCCCAGCCCTTGCACACAATACAGTATTTGTCATGGACTTGTTTTCCAGTACATGAAGAGCACAAAAACGCGTGCTCTTTTATGATAAGGTAAGCAGAGTGACCCTGTAACATTCCACATCTGAACTCAGAACGGCATCTGCCTCACAGCTGTCCTTGTAGTGAGCATTTCAAAAACACAGACGGCAAAAAACAGCAACAATATCTCATCGCCGATGTAGCTGCTTACAGCACAGTCCTCACTGTCTTCCAAACACCCGTGTTTGAGAGGTGACCTACAGCTGTGAAATTTGGATGCAGATTCCAACACCACCCCTTAATTTCAAGGATGTTCCAATATGAGTTTTACACAGAGTTGCAGGCCAAGTGCAAAATTTGTGTCTGGAGCTAGGTTCAGATTCTGAACACCCTGAGTCACAAAGATTTCCAAGAGTTTTGGCTTCATTGCAGTATTCATGTTCCCTCTTACTTGAGTGCACTGACATATCCTCTAGGAGTCATGGACTAGGAGCCCACAGCGAAAAGCTCTGCACAAACAGAATAAAAATAAAGGAAAGAGTTTAAAGTTCAGAGTCAAGAGATAGATACAGAGAAATGTGGAAGTGCAGGGAAAGTTAGACTGCCAACAGGACAGTCGAAGTGCGGTTGAGTTTTCAGTGGTCATCCAGTCAAAGGAGAACTGAGGGAGATTTTGAAAAGTCAGCAGCACTGCAAATGTGTGCAGAGTGCTTCTCAAGAAATGTGGGTGAAAAGACAGGTGGCATGAAAGGACAGCTCTGGACATGGATGTCTCAGACCAGCTGGAACAAGAGCTGCTTTTGAGGAAATGAACAAAAGGAAATGGATGGAGAGGGAAGAAACCTTGAAGGGCACTGAAGACAGAAGCAAACTGCTGCTACTTGCAACAATAGATAAGGTAGTGGAGGAAGGCAAAAAGAAAATTGATGGGATCCATGTGATGGAAAAATGGGCACCATTCAGAATAAGTATGCGAGGAGAGATAGAGTTAGACCAGAGAAAGAGGTCTTGTAATCAGATGAGAAGAGCTTCAATAAGCAAACTGGTTGGGAGAAGAATATCTCAAAGAAATTGTGCATAAAGTGCCAACAAAGATAACTTGGATGCAGGGTTTTAAGAGAGAGCAGTCCTGATTAAATCCAATTTATTTATTTGACACTATAAAGAGAAATGATGATATTTTAACTTGGATAGAAGGAAACAAATCACAATGGAAAGAGGAATCAGGAAATCAAAGATGGTAGCTGAAATCAAACACAGATGAAATCCCTGAAGAACAAGACACACAAGCAGGAGTGAAAAACTGAAGACAGGAGTGCAGGGGAGCTCAGGGGCAGACAAGTTGCCAGCATGAGTGTGAGAGTTGCTGGAACAAGGCAGAGCATGGGACACAGCAATGAGGGCTAGTACAGGAGGGAGCCTGGTGCACACAGAAGAGCGACTGCAGGTGGAAAAGCAGAATGATGGTAGACGGGATGATGTTCAGAAAAGGAAGAATGGAAACTGGGGGGTTTGGGTGGGTCTTGCTGCAAGTTACAGTTCAGTTTGCAGCGTAGTCCTTCACATAGTTCTGCTCTACCTTGTTCCTTGGGTCTGGGGTTCTCCGGCAGGCAGTGAAGGAATAAAATCACAAACTCCTCCTTGTCTTCTGACCTCATATGAGGGATTTTCCAAATAATAATGTGGCTGCAGAAAACCAGGTGAATATTTAATGTATCTTCTTTTACCTCTATGATTTTTCTCTCCACAGGATGCTGACAAAAATCAGCATTTCTAACATCAGATTTTTTAAAAGAGGAGGGGCCATTAGGTCATCTGGAGAAAGTCCTGTTCAAAGGTATCAAAATGTCTGTGATTGCTCATGTGCAACAACTCCTTCTTGGATGTCTTTAAGGGATTAAGATGAATACTGTGAGTACAGGAGCATGAGTTACTTCAGTCAACATCAGTAGCCAAAGAACTGATTGCACTGGCTTGTGTGTCTGCTGTGGCACAGATGGAGACCATTCAGTAAATTCCTTCAGGGTGAGAATGATCCCCCTTCGTTTTGGAAGATAGGTGAGGACACAGAAAACATTAGAGAGTACAGCAAAGAGCAGGTGCTGGCACTCTGCTTGTGCTAGTGAGAGTGATGTAATGCTTAAATAAAAATAATTAGGTTGTTGGACACAAGCCTTCATATAAAAAACAACATAGAAAACACATGTTTTCACATGTTTCCAATGCAAAAACCACCTGTCCCCAGTTGGTTTAATGAATGTTCACATGACTGTGAAGTTTAAACGAGCATGCAGGGGGAGTAGTCAGCACACAGCGGGTCAGTGTGAGCACTGCTGTGGGTGAGCAGCAAGTTGTGAGCTCCACATGCTCTGCATGTCCTGCCATGGGCCAGGGGAACATGTGGAGGAAATGCCTCATTTTGTACTTCTTCAGCAGAAGGAATGAACCTATTGTCTGGTCTTCTGGGCAGCAAGTACCCGACTCCAAGCCCAGTAAAACTAGTGGGAATCAGATTCCAGGATCTTGTTGACATTCTGCACATTCTGTGGTTTCTCTTTTGTCAGGATGCACACTGCTTTGGTGAGGAAAGAGAGGAAGGGAAGGAAAGAAATGTTCAGAATTCTCTCCAAAGTCATTTGTGGGAGCATTTATTGGTTTGCATTTATTTGGTCTTGAGCTGGCTGGGTCACTGGTTTCTGCTTAAGAGTTTACTAAAGTGAGAGTAACTTTTTGTTTCCCATGACAACTTGTATTTTGAAAATGGCATTCAACAACGTTGGCTTTTTGTCTTTTTTTAAGGAAAACAATTGTTCATTTGAAAATATGACACTAACAAAATATTTTGCATTGTAAGAACAGCTAAAAATGCATTTTGCAAACAGTATGGCACATGACCATATCTCTTGGCAAATGCATGTTAACTCCACCTTAAAGAAGAGATCTAATCACTTGGAACTTGCTAGCAGTATATCTTGTGAATAACGCCAGGGCTTTTTACACTTACAAAGATTATAAAATTAGTTAAAAATAGAGTTAAAATTAAAAAAGGCCTGTAGAACATATTCTGGAACATAGCAAAGAGCTGGTGTAGAGTGCTCTGGTGGTCTGCTTCAAAAATACACAGCAGCAATGGATCATTACTTGGTTTTCAGTCTCACCTGCTTCTGACTTGTCCCACTATACATTTCCGAAACTGTTCTGATCCCTTTCCACAATATATTTGTAGTGCCCACGCAAACACAGTCTACAGTTTTGCAAGACAAACATGGGAATATTAACTTATCTTGCCTCAACAATTCAAGTGGAACCTTAACTGCCCTGCTAAAATAAAAAGCTTTGTAACTTCCAATAATTAGCCTTCATCATATGCATGAAGATGTTTTCATTCTTTCTTCTACCCTCTCCTAGACTTAAATCTGAACTCTCCTTTTTTGTAAAAATCAAGAAGTTTTCCTCTTTTACAGCCATTAATCAGGTTGAAATACCAGTATTTTCTAAATACCCAACAATCTTTGCAGTTCCCTGGTTTTTTTGAGTCCCCAGCTTTCCTCACAAGCTCAGGATGTGTAGATTTGCAGACTCTGTTATCCCTTAATATTCATACCCATAGAAAAGAGTGACAGGCTTGGGGAAAGACCTAGAGAATTATTCCAGGCTTTTCAACTCAGATTTCATTTTGTTTCTTGATAGTCAGCACCTGGCTGTAATTCATTTTGAAAAGTTTAAACAGAACCTTCTATTTTTTGCTGACTTTGGAGCAAGGGCATTTGTCTATCCCTCATTATTCCTTATGTCACTTGCAAGAAACATCATACCTTTTCCTTTTGGAATAGATTCCCTAAATAGAGGTCCAATGCTGCAACCCTTGTCCCCATTAAGGTTTTGCTAATGACTTTACACCACTCAGAACAAAGATTATTAAACTGGGCCAGGTGCTTGCTAGATGAAGAGAAGTTGAAAAGTGGCACTAAAACAGAAGGCTTCTCTTTGACCCTCCAGCAGAGTTTAAGGCATCAGCTTTCAGTGGCATTGACTTAACAGAAGCAGGGTGAGTTTAATGATGACTATTTTCCAAAATCCCACCTGAGCATTTGTTGGTGTTGGGTGGAACCATCAGCCAAGTGCTTCCTAGCACAGTTTGAAAGGTTATTGAGTCCTTTAGCTGTCCTGTAGATACAAGCTCTGGGCTTGGTAATATTGGTAGGCATTTACCTGCTTGCATTGCAAGAGGAATGCACTTGGTCTGAGGATTAACTTCCAGCCAAAGAGTGAGAACTTGTTAATATATTCCAAGAGTATCTCAAGTCCCTTTTTTTGTTCCCCTCCTTGGGTTCACATAACATCATCCTCTTCACCCCTCAGAATTAAAGCTAACTGGATATGAAGGACAAGCATGTATCTTCACAGCAGAACTTCTCCCAAACAAAACAGAAATATTTCCTATGTAGAACCTTTCCTTGCTGAGCCCCACCTTTGGTAATCATGGAAAGAAACTTGGATCAAAGAGTACCCAAATCAAGCTTGGAGATTTCATAAGAAAAGGAAAAAAGAAAGAAAAACTACATTTAAAAAGTATTGGAAAATTAAAAGGCACAGAGAATTGGCTATGGATATGTCTAAGGAATCTATGTAATATTCTAGTACTGGAGAAGGGCAATGTTATTCTTAAATCTCCAAAACCTGACAAAACATATAAAAGACAGGAATGGGTTCACAATTACTCCCAAGTGTAGTATTATTAAGTTCTTCCAGAAGGGACTTCACTGTAATAAAAAATCGATTTGTTTCTCCTTTTTACAAGTCTCTCAGACCTCATACGTTCAATCTGCCTTTCACACCATCGTCGAGTTTGCTTATTTCTGGATAACCACACTCTCCCACTGGCACAGGAATTTTAGAGTCAACCCAACACACATAGAAATGTTTCCTATCTGTTAAGCAGTGCAGTGCCAGAATATAACCCAGGATGTCATTGCAATGCACAGTGTCCTCTTAAAAAAAAATACTCAAGAGATACATGTGTTAAGGACTCCATAAAATGAGGGGACTAGCTGTTACCAGAGTTTACTTATTCAGTACATCAACAAAAGTGGACATTAATTCCTTCAGCTGAAAGTCAAGATAACTCATCTAAATAGTACTGGTAGGAAAGGAGGAGGCTAGGAGAAGAAAGAGTTTTTACTAAAGCCTGAGGTTTTTTTCTGAAACACTGGGGGAATTTTAGCAAGTTAATACTGCCCCTATTTTCAAAGCGGCCTTTAATTTAAGACTTCCAGCTTTCTGGGTGTCCAGCTGCAGAAAGGGGCAGGCTGGCTACGGAGCATCAGTCTGAGTAGTTGGGATGCGCAGGTGGTGCTGGGGAATCAATGTCGGGCCTTCTAGGAAACACAACATCAGTGGAAAGTGCTGACCTCCAGCGCTCCACGCCGTATCCTTCTGCGAGGATACCAAATGGCAGAGCCGGGTGTAATTATACTGCTGCTTGTAAAGCGCAGCGGATGGAATGTGCTACATCAGCACTCACTGCTTTTATTACTGAGGGGGAAGAAAGTCTCGCAAGGAAAGGAGTGAATGAAATTCTGAGCGCTGTGTTACTCCGGTTAACTTCTGGGAATCTAATTATTTGAGAAGAGGTGCGCTTAGGAATCATTCTTTGAGGGTGTAAAATATCGCTAAAGAACACCCCACCTCCCCTCCTCTATACCTTACCCTTAGAAAAAGAAGGCAGGTAAGGGTACATTTAACATTCACAGTCTTTTATACTACTAAGTGAAATCAGAACAAAATATGGTAATTAATCCATTGTGCATTCAAGGATTCAGGTTTGAGCAGCAGATGGGAAAAGTTGTGGATCATAACCCCATGCAATATTTGACAGAATATCAGTCAAATATAGTTCACACATCTTCATGTTTCTGTCAGTCCCTCTCATCTAAAGTTAATTTAAAGTGACAAGAACTACATTAGCACTTTTCAAAGGGTAATGCAAACTTTAGAATATTCGCCTCAAATCAATACCCATGCAGACTCCTAAATGGTCAAACTGGCGACTTCCTGAAGGTGATTCCGTTTTGCTTTTTATGTTAAATTTGCCATCTCTTTCTGGGTTTATGCATTAACCTTTAAACAAATTGGTTCAAAAGTGTGGCAGAGAAGGTGGCACCTGTTTATTCTGCATGATGCTGTCATGGACACACACGTGCAAAAGAGAGTCAAGGCAAAGTGGGCAAATCTAGTTGTGCAAAGTAATAGTTTGGATCTCAGCCTGTGGGTTATTTTTGAACAACTCCTTATGAAAGTGGTGTACTTTGATGCCCTGCTTGTGAGTGGGGCACCTACTTTCATTTTACCACTGCAATAAAGGAGAGTCCAAAGCAGAGACCTCACACAGGCTCCTACAGAAAGTTTGATCTGGTGGCCCTGGTGCTCACAGCAAACTGCAGCTTTCCTGAAAAGTGTATTATTTGATAGAAACAGTAATTTCTTCACTTTTTTTTCAGCCAAAACAGCCTTTGTGAGCACATGCACATGCACATCTGCAAATATATGCTCATGTATTTTTGTGTCTGACTTGGGTGTGGGAGCACAGCAAAGTCCAAATCCTCTGATCTAATGCTATTGCTGTGCTGGTTGCTTGTGCTTCTGCTCCTTGTGTTCACATTACCAAATACGAGATCACACCCTGCGAGGCTCCACACAGCTCATCTCCAGGGAAGGCGAAAGCACTTCTTGGCATTCGGACTGCACACAATTCCAATATCGTCCCCCTTTCCCCCCCGGCCCTGTTACAAATGATTTAAGGCAGGCTGTGAATGAGAAACATAAGGTAAACACTATTTAGCCTTTATTGCCTTCCGTCCCAAGCATAACTTGGCCTTGCCTCTGGAGAGGTGCCCAGCTCAGCCCTTCTGGAGACACAGTCACTGGCTGGGATGTGTGTGCATCTTCTGGAGAAGGTACAAAAGAGAAAGGATCCCATTGGTCAAAGGACTCCAGCTTCTGGAGTTTGCTGGGGCTGAGTCACATGTGGTATGGAAGGAGGCACAAAGCCCACCAGCAGCGGGTGGGGTGGGGAAGGGTGGGGAGAACATCCAGTCCCTTCTAATTCTCCTCCTTTCTTTTCCATAAAGCAAACCCTAAGATAATAATTTCCCTGGCAAAACTGACTCCACCCCACCTCATATCCCTTGCACAGGTTGTGCTCCAAACGGGGTGATGAGGCAGAACAGCAGGCTAGCCCAGGCTGTTCATCATCTGCATGGGGGACTAAGATATTATAAAATGGACAAATGGATCAAACTTAAACATGTGCCTGGCTCATTTCTGCGGCTGGGTGAAAATGCAACAGGAAAAATAGCTAACCAAAGATCCCCAAAGAAAATGGTTAAAATAGATCAGACACACTCTTCCTCATCATTTCACACTTGAGATAACTTTGCCAAGCTATAGCAAGAACTTCAGTTCTCAGGTAGGCTGTGGGTGATAACTGGCTAAGATGCACAACTTGCAGGACTTAGTTTACATGTTCCAGGTGACATAAATCCCTACTAAAAGCCCACTGCTGTCAGCATCTTCCCAAAGGACTGAACTGGATCCTCTTGGTGCCTCAGCCTGGAACAATCCTGAAAATGCTTCACTGTGGGGACTTTCTCTGTGCAGTAATTCAACCACTAGAACAAAAAAACCTTTTCCTCTACTTCTTGACAAAAAGTTTGACTGGGAAAAAGGTACTTTTCTTTCATAGCTCTGACCTATGAGTATTTTTAGGTTCACAGGAGAGGATTGAGTGCCAGTTGGTCCCACCCAGTGTAACCAGGGAGCCTTGTTTTTTTGTGTGTCTAGTCATATACACCAAGGTGACACTACACAGTTGTTTTTTTGAGCATAGCATTATGTTTATGCAAATATCTATATTAAAAATAAAATAAATATTGAAACCCACAAAGGCAGAACCTGACATGTCCCCCACCCATCTGCTTGTCTTCCTCCTCTACCTCCTTACTGCTCATAAACCCAAAGTGGGTTCTGCTAAACAGAGGAAGAAATGAGTAAGTGGAATGAGGCCACACGTGTTCTTTATGGTTGGACTCAATGATCTTAAAGGTCTTTTCCAACCTAAATGATTCCACGATTCTGTGATTCACAGACCACTTGCCTGGAGCACAAGGTGGCACCAGCTGCCAGGTGCCCAGGACAGAGGACCTCCAAGGCACAGGAACCTTGAGCTCCTTTTGCCCTTGGTGGGGTTTCCAGATGAAGTACAGACATACAAACCAGGCTTACCCTCTTAGCTTTTACCCAGATGTGCTCTGGCAGAGGCTGCTTGCTCCTCTGGGCTGGCCAAGGGCTGTCTGCCACTCACAGGCTTTGGAAAAATTGTCGTGTGCTGCAGCTGCTCCCCAGGAGACTGGGAGGATGGCCAGGAATAAAAGGAATCTCCTGCAAGAATCCAGGAACCAGCCTATACCTGAAACCTCAGGAAGACTCAGGAAAAAATCCCTGGTGCTGCTGCCAGAGTTAAACCAGGCAAGCAAAGGACTGACTATTCAATATTGGGGTTCATGGGGAGCTTCTCTTCTGCCTCCTTCTTCTGCACCCACTCTTTGTGCCCTGACCTCCATGATACCATTTGATCACTGCGGCCAACACTGGTAATCGGACATTGGGAGTTATAAATCTGTCCTCATCCTTCTCATCTCTTTCCTACAGGCAAGAATTTAGTGAGGGACATGTTAGAAATGAGGAGCACATTCCAATTTGGGGGTTAAACACCTCTTTTCCTTGCAGTCAGGAATTTCTGCTATTTTTCTATGCTATCCTTGACATCCGAACTATAGTGATCTGTAAAGCAAAAGCAAAATTGTTCTTCTTTTCTCCTCTGTAGGGGAATTATTTGTATTTTCTGCAAGACACTGCCTCCTTTTGAGGTATGCACTGAAAACAGTAATACAAAATGCTATTGAAAACTGTGCTTGCATTTTTTCTGCAGTCATCTCTTTCCTAAGACACATGAAATCAGTAAAAATCTATGTGTTCTCCCCACCCTACATTTTCTGTGCAATTTCTAAAACTTTTAATGTCTGCTGAGAGAACCACAGTGCAGGAGGAAAGCACATCATCCTGGGAAGACCGGTATTGCCAGCAGGGCTGGCAGGAGAGCTGCAGAGCCATCCGAGTAGGTCACCCCCTGGAGCGAGAGCCATGAGCTCCTCCAGCCTCCGGGGCTGCCCAGGAATGGAGCTGGCACACTCCCTCCTCTCAAGCAGACCACGGCAGCAATTAATTGCACAGTAATGCAAGGATGCAATTAGAGCCTGGCCAAACACAACTTACCCCCTCTCGGGGCCTCCAAATTTGGAACATTTTCATTCAGCAGCTCACCCAGACATGCTGGTGAGAGTTGATCTCGGAGGAGTATCTGACACCCTTTTCAGCACCACCCTGCTGCCATCCTCTTCCTCACTGGGTTAGAGGATTTGGGTGCTGATGCTCTGGGCAGGCACTTGGATATCTTCCCACTTTGTTTTGCCAGCGTGCTTGCTCGGGGTTGTTTTCCTGACAACCCAGCAATTTTGATCTTTCTTCCAGGAGGCCTTTTAGTCAGTGTAACTCCCTGAGTTTATCCTTCAACATGCTGTATTTCAATTATGCCACTTACAAAGAGTGCAAACTACTTACATATAATTTGTTTGTTTGCTCTGCCTGTGCTGTCTCCTTGTTTTTATCCTCAATCAGTGAACTACCCAGACCAGGGCAGTCGTCTGTGGTTGTTTGGAAATCAGCTGAGCACATAAAGTCTTATGATTCTGGGTCCATCATCTCCCCTTCCCCCCACCTCACCACAAATGGACTCTATTACTAATCATAACTCACAGCCAACATCTCTTTGGTTTTAGAGAGGAAGAGATTTTCAGCCTCGGGCAAAAGACATCCAGTCTGATCATGAGAGATGCTGAAAGCTACGGGGGTTGCTGGCTCATAGTATCACTGAGGATATAGTCCTTGGGGAACAACTTCCCTGCTCATCTAAGTTTTCTTTCATCCAAAATTCAGGCCTGCCCTGTCCCAGTTAGCTGAGTAAAATCTTTACAAGAAAAGAACGGATTTGGGTGCCTCTGGTGGTTTATTTTTGGGTGTTGAGCACAGTGGAGGGACCTGCTTTGCAGAGATGGCTGAGCAACTTACTTTCTGAAAAAGAAATCCCCTTACACATCCCAAGCAGAGCACCCTGAAGTGCAGGAATCTGAAATGTCAGGGCACTTTTGAGAATGGCCTCAAAACTGCTCAGAATGAAAAATAATGTGAAAATTTTGAACTTCTCATCAGATATGGAATTAGGTTTCACCTTCTATGCTACAAAAAACCTTTTATTTTCATGTCTCGTAGCATTTAAAAATATTGAAAAATGACAATAAACATTAGAAAACAAAGTTTTACTTTGGCTGAGGCAGAGGTCTGCTACCTGTACTCTGCTACCCAGTCCACTGCTTCCCTTTAAGGCTGGTGGAGGAAACTCTCCCAGCACTCTAAATCCATGTGTTTGTGTACTGTTTGCATCTATATTTATATTCTCTTAATTACTTTGTATCCCATACAGTCTTAAAATCTTCTCTTTTAGTAACAAAGCTTTCCAGCTCACTTTTGTCTTTCTTTTAAAAATAAACAACTTAAAAGAAGGCAAGATCAGAGGATTAAGTAAATTAATGAGAAAGATACTTAAAAGGCTTTCAAAGTCTCCTTCTTGCAACACTGGTATATAGATTTCTTAAATAAGCAATCATGAGTTCACAACTCATATTAGCACCACCATACCCGTTAGGGAGGTCTGGCCCAGGAGGTATAAAATTTGGACCCACCCCGTAAGAGAGACAAACCATGTTTGGTTTCATTTTCCTTTTTTCCTTTCACTGTGTTTCCCCCTCAGTAGCTGGTGATGGCACTTCTGTTTTCTGATTCAATGTGGCAGGCGTGCTTTGGGTTATTCAGACAGAGGGAAGTTGTGCATCTTTATGCATGAGGTGTAGACAGCACAGGACAACATTCCGGTCATCTGCTGGGAAAGGTGGGAAGAGCCCGGTCTCCGCAGTAGCTGGCAGGTGCCCGTGTGTTCCTCTGCAGGCACTGAGGGATGGGGAGATGGGGAGGGGATGCTCGAGCTAGAAAGAAACAGAAAACACAGATAGACACAACTGAGGCCAAGCTTTGAAAGACAAACCATAAAGGCTACAGACGGGTGTCTCAGCCAGGAGGCACGGAAAAGTATGAAAGGAAGAAGCAATTAGGAGTATTTGTCATAAGAAGCATTAGGGAAGAGAACAACTTTGACAACTTAACCTGTGGCATGTAGGCAACTTGCAGCTTGCTGTCGCTGAAGCTGAGGTGCAAGAGGCATCATTTTACAAAAACGCCAACTTTTTCCCAGTTCAGTCAAGGCCCCGTTAAAGTTACTGGAGAATACAGAACCTCTGCACTCTGCAGTGCAGCACCTCCTCTCCTTCACGCTTACTTTCTGTCGGGTGAAAATACTCCAGGTTCTCACCTGGAGGAGGAGAGACTGAGCACAAAGCACGAGCCCTCCAGCAGCACACAGTGAGCACTGCCCTCCACACGCCACAGCCACAGGCAAGCAGTGGGACCAAGGAGTCTGCATTGCAATTCGACCTTGGACACAGATAGATATAAATACAAATATAAGCATAAACATTGTTCTTCTCTCAACAGATTGTCAAACTCTAAGGCTGGATGAGAGGTAAGAGTATCCAGTATTCTTTTCCCTGATTAGCAAAGGAACCTGTGCCTCTCATTAGTGGCATCCAGACCTCCTCTCCTTCTCCCTGCAGATTAACCCTGCTGGTCATCCCTGTCCTCCCTGGCAGGAGACTGTCAGGGCATTTCCCCAGTCTAATTTTGGGAATCTTGCCCATGTATCCTTGCTGCCTTGGGAAGACACCTCAGCTCACTAACCTTCCAGCTGCATTTCCTGGGATAAGGACTGAAGTTGTGTGGGACAAGTCTGGGCCTGGGTGATGAGGCCCAGTGTCCCTTTGTGTCCATTAGCAGAGTTATGCAGGCTCCCAGCATCTCCCCTGATTTTGTCTGTGTGAAATCCTGAAAAATCAGTGCAAAAAGACCTAATTCCTCAAGCTGGTGTCTTAAAGAAGTTTGGAATAACACCCCTGTTTTGGCCAATGGAAACACCTGAGGCCACAGGAGATGGTCCCACCTCCCAAAGCCCTCAGGACAAGGAGGCCCAACAACTGGAGAAAACAATTTTGACAAAATATTTGGTAGCATTTAGAAATTCAGTTATCTAAGATTTGTTAGAACAGTTTAGTCTTGGTGAAAAAAAAATATTCCCAAAAATATTGTTGAAAAGGTGTAAAATAAGATTAATAGTGAAGTAAGTGTGTGTGTGTGGGTATGTGTGTATAAGCATGCTAGAGAATTCTTTTATCTCATTGAAAGACATTTGATACTTATTAAAAGATTATTGCTTTAAGGCATATTTTGATTTTCTGCCTAAGACTGTGGAGAGTCTTGCTACTGAGATGATAACAAAGAAACCTTAAACATGAAAAAAAATAGCCACATGAAAGACGATATGTTCCTTATTAGTAGTGGTATCATTTTCAGTGGGATTGCTTCTCTCCAAATATAACAGAAGTTTAAAAGTAAAAGCCCGTTTCCAGTAAAGAGAGACACCACACAGTAGTTTTGAACTTTTTTTTTTGTGTTCAAAACTGCTGGTGTGTGATACTTCATTAAGCAATTATCATGACTATTTACTTCAAAAATTTATTTACAGTTTCAAGATCTGTGCTAAGGAGAATACAATCAACCATGTTGCATGTATCAAGACAGAGAGAGTTAGACAATTCTATTAGACATGCCCCAACAATGATTTTAAAACTACACCTTTTTTCTGCTCTTAGATGAAAGCATTTTGGGAAGTCTAAAAGCAATCATGTGCAATTTTAGAATGATTGAAACCTTTCAGAAACTTGAATATGCATCTGATGTATTTTTTACATATATATATATTTTTTTTTTTTAATGTGTGTTTTTACTTTGGCATTTCTAGTCTCTCTTTACAGCACCTTTCTGCCCTCAGACCTTGCAGAAAGTTGGAGAGTTGAGCCCAGCATGGTAGAAGAATATTTCAGTCAATGAGATGACACAGCTGCATATATAAGCTCCTTGTAGCTGCAAAACTGTTAGTTTAGAGGAGTAATTTAATTTTTATTGAAGTTAATTAAAGTTCATTTGAATTGATCTAGGTGCAGAAGATGATAACATTCTTCATGGGAAAGGAAAACAATTATGGCACATAAAGCTAAATAAACAGCATGGAAGAAAAAGACAGTACCAAATTTACAGACCCTTCCTAGTTTACAGTGTGCTGAAGTTTAAATACCACATTAATAACCTCCTGAGCAGAGAGGCATTTGAAATACATGCCTGATTAGTGAAATGGCATATAAAATTGATTTTTCTATGAAGATGTGCAAATGTTTTATTTACTCAGGAGCGTTTATGCATTAAGATTTAGACAGATACTTTCTGTGTTTTGACCTAGTCTTATTTCAACAACATCCATCTCTAGAATAACTGTGCTGCCTGCATGAGCATGTGTATACTCATTTGTATGAACATCGAGGAGCACATTGTGTGGAACACATTTAGAAGAAGAAAAATACACAAATAAATAAATAAATAAATAAATAAGTGATTTTTTTTTCCCTCACAGAACAGAAAGGTTAAGGGATCACTGAGTGAGGCGAGAAGTGCTTTGGCATTAGAGGAAAACTGCAGATCAAGATAATATTATTTTTAACAGCAGAATAAAATCTCTTTTACATTCAGTACTTCCTTTGTTTCATTCAGGACAGTAGGCATTAGAAAAGGGACACAGCCCCAGGAATGTAGCAACCCAAACCCCATTAAACATGCATGGGGAAGATTTCCAGCCTGCTGTGCAGGGAGTTACATGCCCAGGCTCTGTTAACAACAGTAATTGTGCATATAATTTCCTGTGCGTTGCTCTGAAAATTCACCCTACAGACTTTAGCTCCATGTCAAGTAACTCAGCAGCCATTTATTACAGTCTGAGGATGGAAACCAGAACTTTGAAACTACACAATGGCAGCCTTTGCTCCCCTCCCTTTCCCACACTTTTTCCAGTCTCCATCAACTGAAGGGAAGGTCCAAGGACCAGGTCCTCAGAGAAAGCAGGAGTGCATCTCCAAAGGATGCAGCATATCCCGGGTGGTGATGGCTCCCTGTCCCTGGTCTGGGCTCTGCTGGTCTCATGATGGTCCTTGTTGGGGCCAGCAGATGTCTGATCATGCACAGACCTCTTTGGACCCCGGTTTCACCTCTGGAAACCTTGCAGAGGAGGAGGTAGTGCAGGCGTGGGTTGCCCAAAGAGGAAAGGCACAGCTGCAGTGTGGTGCAGAGTTAATACCCACAGGGGCCCAGAAAGTGGGAGAGGTGGCAGCTCCCACAGGGCAGGAACAAATAAACTCGCCTAAGTGACGGACTGAAGGTGCTTCCATAGTGGGTTTGAATTGGGCTATTAAATCCTGAGTGGCTGACCCCAGAGAAGGGGCTGGTGCTAAAGTCCGCTTCTTCAGTCCCCACAGGGCTTCTGGATAGGGGAATTGCTAAGAAAAGTTACCAGGACACAAGGTACAAGTGAAGCTCTGAGTGGAAAAGTTTGCAGTAGGAAACCCAGCTGACAGTGCCCCGATACCGGGCACTACTGTGAGACATGCCAAGCACCCAGAGCTGCCCTGAAAGCTCAGAGTTTTATGGGATCAGACCAAAGAACAACTGAAATAAAAACTCTCTGTCCTGGAAAAGCAGTAAAATGCCAAGCTGCCTTTCCTGGCAGAGAAGCAATTAAAAGTTTGGCTCTATCTGCTTGCAGAAGAGTGAAAGCAGAAAGTAAAATGGAAGCTACATCTGAGGACACTGCAGAATCAGGGCAAGCCATGAAGGTAATTTGTAGAAGACCACTGGGCTCCAGAAGATCTTACAGTGAATTATGTTGAATAAGATCACTCCCCATCTGGTCCTCTGCACTTGGATACTAATTAAAAAAAATTTTTACATACAAAAGTATGTACACACTCAGGCATCCAAACCACCATCCTGACTATGAAACAAGAATCCCATCTTCTCCACCATGCTCCTCACCAAACTACCCCCTCAGCCCTCAGCACCAGGAGGAAAGGACGAGAGGAAAAAGCAGAACAAAACCAAGATGTTCTTGGCACAGTGTGCCCACAAGGTTAGGCAGTGATGCACTAATGAATAAGGTTCTCCAGGGAACAACCCCACATCAGTAGGTGGAACGGCTAATCTGATAGTTTTCTTCCATATCTAAATTCTATAAAGATGTAACTTGCAGCAGGGAGCATGTGATCACTCTTTGAATAAGCAGTGGGAGGGGAAAGGATATGTTTAATGGCCAGAATTAGTTTCCTTACACTGGTTTCCTGAGCCATTGTGCAGAATATGCAGCCTAAGAGTAGTGTGAGACTTTTTTTTTTGAATTTGAAACGGGTACACATCAAATACACCCATCCCCCAGACACAAGAAAATTCTCACCACATGCTTCTGTCCTCCAGACTTACACAGCATTTTATTGTATGGAACGCATCAAAAGGGTTTGGTCCCCTTGTAAAAGTTTTACAGGAAAATCATTGAAGAGCAGTGTAACTTTCCTTTTTTTTTCAAATTCAAAACTAGAACCAATATTCTGGATTCCCACACTTTGGTGTGGACTCAGAGAAAGCTGTGCTTTTCTGTACTGTAGAGCAGAAATATAGACCCTGTATAATTAGAATTGCAGTCATGGCCTGTGGGATCTAGTGATTTGGACATATTTTATTTAACCAGCTTAGTAAAAGGTAATATTCAGCAGCTGTGATCTATAGCAGAATTACAATTTTCAGGGTCAAGGAGGGATTTTGATATTAGGAGGTTGGGCAGAATTGCTGTAAAATCTCATGAGCTGTCGTTAAAAATAAATGAGAAAATAGGTTATCCAAGAGTCATTGTAAGGGAAAAATCAATAGGCAGTGTCTATTCACTTGGGCTATCAAAATCCTTGAAATTTGAACAAAAGTTTCACGTTTAGTGTGCTGTAGGTTTTGAAATGTAAGTGGTGAATGCTCTGTGGGTACAAATTCATTGTGCTGTGCATTCAAACAAGGAGAAACCCTTCTGAAGTTCTGGAGTTCTCTATTAAGATAGTACAGCTCCTTCGTCACCAAGTCAGACATGTAAAACAGTTGCCAGCAAAACTTCAGAAGCAATTTTAGCTAACTGGTGACAAACTCTCTCTTGGAAATACCGCCTTTCTTTATCTCACCTTGCTCCTCTGGGGTTCCCTCCCACGTCTGGCTCCCAGCGGATGCAGGGAGGGGCTGCAGCCCTGGAGTCCGGGCAACTTTGTGTGAGCGCACGCGCCTGGCGGGGAACTGCAACCGGCGGAGTTTGGGAGTGAGCATTATTGATAATTCGGGGCAGTACGCATAATTGATATGGAAAGGGAGTATCATCCTTGTTCAGAAACAATTAACTTCCCCCTCCAACACAGCAGTTCAAAGAAGACTCAGCCTTTTAAATATGAATGAGCAGAATTTCAAAATATGCAACTATTAGCTATTACAATGTACACATGGAGTAGGATTTTTTTTTAATGTTCTTGTGGCTACCAAATTTAAGTGTGACATGGATGCAGATGTGCAGGAGCCCAAGTCATGCATGGACTCCAATCAGTCAGAAGTGGGGAGGAGAAAATGAGAGGTTCACACTGCTCTTGGGTTATATTATTTTATTTGAGCCACAGCCTGATACAGCTCAAAAGCCCAGTTAATCCTTGGTTCAAGACAGACAACTGAGACTTTACAGAACACACAAGAATTAGCAGAAAACACTCATTGCAAATGGACGTCCAAAAAGGAAACCTTTCCCCAAAGCTCAACAACGCTGAGGAATTCAACAGACTCTTCTGCAGCAGCCCAATGAACATTTGTACATTGTTAATTTGATTGCAGAAGGTGCATGTTAAATAAAAAAGAACTGAGTTTGTCACTGTCATCTGAATCCATTCAGTCAGTGCAACAAAGGTATATTTAACTAAAATATGAAACAGACTTGCTAACACCGCATTATTTTCTCAGGCTTACAAAGTTAAAAAAAAAATTAAACTGAATATAAATGACTTTGAGCATTTTTTATGACACCCACAGCCTAAGTGATCCAGATAATGTAATCTAACCATCATTAGAAACCATGAAATTACAATTCCTCTGGGATGGATATTTATCTCTCTGTTACATACAGAAAGGCGATTAATTAGTAGCTCTTTCAGTGTTTAACATTACTGTGTATGGAGGCTGATTAAAATCTAACTATAGAACAGCTATGATAGCTAACACGTAATCTGGGGAAAGTTTAGCTGGGGCACGAAGAAGCACCTTAGAAAGAAATCTTAAAAAAATGTTCTCTTAGAAGTAGGTAGCTTCAAAGCCAAAACACAGGCTTCCTTCTAATTTCTATTACACACAGCAATCATGACAATTACTGAGATTTCAAAAACTTCAACATTCAAAACAACTAAACCCACGTCAAATATTTTTCCAAAGTGGTAAAATTCACAGTATACCCTTTTGTTTTTGAGAAAAGTGTACAGAACACAGTCGTGAAGGGAATCATACTGTCTTGAATGGGTTGTTCTGAAATTTAAATGGGAAGGTTTGCCAGGGTGTGTCCGTGTATGTCCTGTATGGACAGGACAGTGTGCACACACTGTGTGGGCTAAATTCATATTTCTGGTGTAATTTCACCGGCTCGTGTGGAATGCACCAAAGATGTGTCAATGTGTGTGCGCAGAGTTTCCTCTGGGGTCTCATGGGGGACAAGAGGACATAGATAATTTCACTTTGGGAGCAATAAACAGAGGCAACTTTAGCAGGTTTGGTTCCCAGAGCAAACTTTTTATTCACAAACCTATTGTGAATAAAAATACTGGAGGAATTTCACACAAGGGCAGCTGAAAAATCCCAATTCACTAGCTGTTATTTTGAACATACTTTCTTACTTTGGCATCACTGTACCTAGGTATGGGAACTAAGAGGTTTGGGCTGGTTGAGAAGAGGGAAGAAGCTTTAAAAGCAAATGTGAACAGCTCAGCAAAAACTGCAAGGTAACCCTGGTTATACTTGATTTTTTGAAACCATCAGCTGAGACCACAAGTCAGTATTGGACATAGGTTGTATTTTAGTGAGGACACACAGCGAGAAATTGGAAGTACCTTTAAAATGTAGCGTAAAGAAAGGACACTTTACCACCCCACAGCCCCCCAGTTCAGGTCCCAAAGAACTGAGCCACTGATTCCTAATCCTCTCCATTGCATCAAGTATTGTGTAGATGCTGCTCTCTTCTGGCTGCCTACACAAATTTTAATATGCAAAATGTTAATAAAAAGTGAAATAAAAGGCTGAGAACAATCAAAGATGGCCTCAAAGTGCTGAGGGCAATGGAGGCACCTCTGAGGCCTTGCTGGGGAGAGGTGACCTATAACCAGTCACCTCAGTTCTGATCCTACACCAAATGGGCCATGACCTCCTTCGAAACTTCCCTCCTCTCTTCCTGAAGACCTCACTCAGGATGACCCATGTTCATATTTGGAGGCAAGGGGAAGGCACACTTTTATTTTTCAGGAGAAAAAGAAGATGGAGATGGGCAGCACTGTCTACTGTGAGCAAACCATGCAGGGCAAGGGGCACAGCTGTGATGCTGTGGGGGTGTGCATTTGGCCATCTCGCACCTCATGACACCTGAGTGTCAAGAGCTCAGTTTTGTATTCTTACAACAACAAGGACAACTTAAACCCAGTGAGAAGGTTAAAACAAAACAAAACAAAACAAAACAAAACAAAACAAAACAAAAAACTTCTGAACTCTCAAGTGACCCTTGCATGACGACAAGGATCTTTGAGCCTACCCAGCACAACCAAGCTGCCAAACCAAGTGCATCAGGGGTCACACCACCCCTTCAGCGAGAGCAGAGGAAGAACAAGATTCCTTTGAATAGGTTGGAGGTAGGAGATAAGAGGTCACCATGGCATCCCATTGCTCCACTGTGGGACAAAACATTACTGGGGTCCAAGATGACCCCAAGATGGTTGACTTCATTCTATCCTCTAGTTCCACACTATAGACGTGTCCCTGTCACCCTCTTTGCAGATTTCCTCATTCACATCTACTGGGTCAGTCCCATGCTTCAGAGGAGGTGCCACACCCTGCTCCATCCATCTCATGTGCCCATGTGGTAACATCATGCAACCATTGTCTGCCTGAGAAAGAGCTGCTCTGAGGACAGGTGGCACCCGTGGGTGGTGTGAGTTCAGACTGTCCAAGTCACCAGTCCACGCTGCAGGACAGCTCAGGCACTGCGTGCAAGCCAAAACATCTCATCCTAGAGACAGAGGATATAACCAACACTGATCTAACCCCACACTAATTCATTGTCCTCCTTAAGGTTCTTAGAAGATAAAATGATCCCCAACTCAAGTGATGTCTGGCTATGTCCTATGTCCCTGGAGCTCTGCTGACCATGCAGCCAGGACACACGGCTGGGGCTGAAGCCTTACGAAGGTGAGAACTGCTGTCCCTGTGACAGACCAGATGCTTTGGGTGCCTGGGGACGTGCACTCTGTGACACGTGTTTGCATGGCCCTGGTTTGCTCCTGCTGCAGGAAGGAGAGGAAGTGCAGTCCTCACAGCATCTGCAGGACTCGCAGGGATATCTGTTACAATTCATTAAATAGTGCTCTAAGAAGTTACAATAATAACATTTCAACAGTTTCCAGAGGGAGTCTCAGAAACTACAGGAAAAGCTGACAAGTTTCAATCCATTTATCAAAGCACTCCAAGACAGATGAAACAGCAGAGCTGCTTAGTGAGGAATGTCTCTCTTTCTGGGTGTCCAGAGCATTTCAGTAAATAAAAAGCTCTTTAAAAGTAAGTCAGTACAATGGAATCCCTTTTGCCTTTTGCCAGGGCTTGCATTACACTTACACCCAAATGACCCTCCCACCTATAATACTGCAGCATTTACACACACATCAAATGGGTGCTTTTCACTTACATAATACATTTAATCCAGGGATTACAGAGCACATTACGTATTAAACATTACACCGCCTCGTGAGGTAGGTTAGCAGTAATGAAGTTGTGGTGGGTAAACTGAGGCACAGGCCAGCTTTATTACTTGCCTGTGGTCCACAGGCAATCAACGGAAAAGTCATTAAGACGCTGTTCAAACAGCAGACACACATATGCACCTACTTGTATGGGTAAAATAGACTGACCCACGTGTTCTAAAGCAACTTCAGCTGCTCGCCTGGAGATACTCGGGTCTTGATTTTCTGAGGGCAGGAGAACAAAAGGCAAATAGGAAAAGACAAAAAGAACAGAAGGCAAATATTTGCTGTTAGAAATATTTTGTTTGTACACCAAACTGCGTACACAAAAGAAGAGGCATCCAAAACTGAAGAACACTTCAGATGCTGGTCTCCAATAATTTGATTTTCTGAGTAAAGATTTTTCTAGACCTGCAACAGGGGTTTTGTTAGGTTTTTGTTCAATAATGTGGGTTTATATTTAGCTTTCGTATAGCAGAGAAAAAAAAAATCTTTGGTTAAGGTCTTTGAGCCAAGCATCTAGGATGAAATTTTCAAAAGCACTCAACAGTGGCTTTTGAAAATAGAATTAGGCTAGTTGCTGAGACAAGCTTTGAAAGCCACCCCCTACCTCCTTTAGCATTTTAACTGAGAGCTGCTTTCCTCAGTGATGGTACTGTTCCCTGTTTTAGTCTCCCCATCTCATGGCCTTCACCAGTATTGCTGAGGCAAGCTGGATTTAACGCCAGGAAAGCAGGCAGGAGACAGGCAATGCGGGAGCCTGTGGTCATGACCTCCCCAGCAGGTCTGCTGCCCAGAGTGGTGTAGCTGGACACAGGGATGCTCCCTGGGTGGCTCCCACTTTCCAGCCAGCCTTTGTTCTCTTTGTGGGAGCCCTGGCTAATAGAGGTGTACACCCTTTGCCTGATGGGTAGGTGAGGCTATAATTACCTCGGTAATAAGGTCTGATTCTTCCCTGCTCTTCACCTCCTTCGGCTGGCCAGGAATACTTGTCTAAAGTGGGTGCAAAAAGCTACCAGATCAGAAAGATGACATTTTACATCAATGGAAATGACCAGGTGTAAGGAACAAAGGCCTACATAACAATGCTCTCAACTCTGTTGTCCTTTAATTAAGTAGTTCCTCCAGCAATGACACTAATGAGGCCTTGTTTCCTCAGGGTTGGATTCTCTAGTATCTAAATGGGATGTGAGCTTTTCCTGGGGAGAGAGGCATTTATAATTTCTCCCTCCCAGGTAGCGTCCAATTTGGCTGGATGTCATGCTGCAGCCTCTCTTGGTGAGGACACCAGTGGGACATCTCTCCTCTTGGCTGCTCATTTTCCTGAAACCAAAAGAAATTTTTGAGAGCTCTGCTCTTCTATTACATTTGGCTGAATTTGGTCAAAGGCTCCAACTTGGCAGGGGATAGGAAGACAAGTTCATCAAATGAGACAGAGCAAAGCCATAAGCCTGTTTCTTCTAAGAAGAGAAGATTAAATATTATTTTTTATTTACAAGCAAGGTTTCTAGTGGTGTGGTAAACTCATAGGGTATTTTTTTGCTGCCTTGGAAGG